>JANAVB010009699.1:0-37678 GCA_029216955.1 Iris pallida
TGTGCACACCTCAACACAAAGCAATGCATTATATTGAGATACTCACCATTTGGTGTAGCCGATGTGGGACTTTTTTCTAGTCCAAAGGCAAAAACACCAACAACAACTTAGAGGAAGGACACCTCAATCAGGTATATTTTATGTGTCCTAGCAGCTGCACCTTGTGTTGCACAAATTATTAAGGTGCTACGGTGCAGGAGAATAAAATAATTAAAAAATAATTATATATATAATATTTGTAATATGTTAAATATTAGTGTCATACAATATAGCATAATGACCAATCTGTTCGTTCACTTAAACCTTTAAATATGAGAGGACATGGTTTAACGTCCAGAGCCCTTTTTTTCAACTTTTCAATTTTTTTAAGAAGAAACATCATTTAATTTTTTCACTAGACACCAAAAACCTCTGAACCGACCATATCCCACCTATGTATCACCAAGAGCTGAATGATGTATTGACTAAGGGTGAGCATTATTCGATTTGAATCGAAAAATCGAATCGAAACGAACTGAATAAGAGATCGGTTCGATTTTTAAAAAAATCGGTTCGATTTCGGTTTTAAAAATACTAAATTTTTTTATTCGGTTTCGGTTTCGGTCCAAAAAACGAAAACCGAAAAGAAATTTTAGTTTATTATATATTAATATAATATAATATATATATATATTATAATATATATATATATATAATATATATATATAGTATTATATATATTAACAAAAAAAACACAAAATAAACTCAAAAACCGAATAAACCGAACCGATTAATTCGGTTCGGTTCGGTTCGGTTATTGACCAATTCGGTTCGGTTTCGGTTTTGCTTATTCAGTTTCGGTCCAATTCGGTTCAGTTATTCGGTTCGGTTGGAACCGAATAAACCGAATACTCACCCTAGTATTGACTTATGGCTTGTTTGGTAAAAAGGATTTGGATTTGGAAATCCAAATTTCAAATCCAAATCCAAATAATAAATTTTCAAATCCAAATTCATATCAAAATCCAACTCTAACCAAACATAGAATTGGGAAAATTATAATTATGATTAATAATTACGGTAATAAAATACTAATTAATAAAATAATAAATAAATAAATTATTAATTGATTATTATAATTATAATTATAGTTATGATTAATAATTATTATTATTATGACAATAGTTATGATTAATAAATTATTAATTAAGATTATAATGACGATTAATAAATTATTAATAAACATTTAGTAAGATATTAATTATTAAATAATAAATTATTAATTTTGATGATAATTATGATTAATATATTATAATTAAGATTACAATAAAATATAATTTATAATTAAGATTATAATTAAGACTAATAAATTATTAATTAAGATTATAATTAAAAATATTTATAAATTATTAATTAAAATTATAGTTATGATTAATAAATTTTTATAATTATGATTAATAACTGTATAAATTATTAATTACGATTATTATAAAATATTAAAATAAAATTATAATTATTAATCAAGATATAATAATTATTAATAAATTATTAATTATGATTAAATATTAATTAATAACATTAATAATTAATAGTTAATTATTTAAGTGATGAAAGCATTTATATTAATTAAGATAAAAAAAATCATATATAAAATAATAACTAATTATTAATTAATTTTTAATTAATTATTAAATAGTATTAATTAAATATTTAGTAGGACAATAAAAATATTTTTTTTAAATTCACTTTCTTTCTTCCTAATCCAAAATTTGAATTTGGTACCCACTTTTATATCCAAATCCAACTCCAAACAACGAACATATAATTCTATGAATTTGACTACAAATCCATAAAATCCTAAATTCCATCTTCAAATACGGTTTACATTAATTAGTCTTGTGTTATTAATAAATACTATGAACATTTTTATCAGTAATAAGATAGCCTGATATTACTAGGCGGATTAGTTGTGGTAAAAAAAAATTCATTTATAAATTAAAAGATAACAAAATAAAAAAATTGTGAGGAAATAAAATGTAACCTTAGCTCGCACCTCACAGCCCATCCCTTTTCTCTTTGCATTTGTAAAATTTATGAGAATGATTTATTCTTATAAAAACAATCTTAGAAAAATACTTGTCAGTCGTTTCTCCCAATTATCACTATAAACTAATCAAAAACAACAAGATGCCACCATCCCAATAAAATTATAGTAAAATATGTTAGTTCAGAATAAATAGTTGCGAATAAGGGGGCGTTTGGTAGCGGTATTTTTTTTTATTCCCGGGAAAATTTAAGATGGGAATCATTACCACGTTTGTTTGGCTTAAAAAAAATTTATTCCGGGAATTGTAAATACCCGGGTAAATAGTTTACCCACAAAACATGAGAATTCTACTTGAGAATAGGTGGGTATTTTTTTTTGTCCGGGAAAAAAAAATTGTTTAAATTTTTTTCTTCTTTTTTGATCAATTTTGATTAGTTTGAACATTTTTTTTCTTTTTGTCGTTTTATCGTTTTTGTCATTTTTTGTCGTTTTTACCAATTTTTGTAGTTTTAAGCAATTTTTTGGTTTTTACCCATTTTTTGTCTTTTGTCACTTTTTGATTATTTTTTGTCGTTTTTATCGTTTTTTTGTCATTTTTTGTCGTTTTACCATTTTTTGTCGTTTTAAGCGATTTTTGTCGTTTTTACCCATTTTTTGTCTTTTTTGTCACTTTTGATTATTTTTGTCGTTTTTATCAGTTTTTTGTCATTTTTTCGTTTTACCAATTTTTTGTCGTTTTAAGCAATTTTTGTCGTTTTACCATTTTATCTTTTTGTCACTTTTGATTTTTTTGTCGTTTTTTATTTTTTTGTCATTTTTATCGTTTTTATCATTTTTTTGTCGTTTAAGCGATTTTTTGTCGTTTTACCATTTTTGTCTTTTTTGTCACTTTTTGATTATTTTTGTCGTTTTATCGCTTTTTTGTCATTTTTTGTCGTTTTTACCAATTTTTTCGTTTTAAGCAATTTTTTGTCGTTTTAAGCCATTTTTGTCGTTTTTACTCATTTTGTCTTTTTTTTGTCACTTTTGATTATTTTTTATCGCTTTTATCGCTTTTTTGTCATTTTTTGTCCTTCTACCCATTTTTTGTCGTTTTAAGCAATTTTTTGTCGTTTTTACCCTTTTTTTCACTTTTTGTTTATTTTTGTCGTTTTATCAACTTTTGTCATTTGTCGCTGTTTTTTGTCGTTTTAAGCGATTTTTTTTGTCGTTTTTGTAGTTTTTTTTTGCTGTTTTTAGTCGTTTTGTCGTTTTTTCGCTTTTTGGTCATTTTACTTATTTTATGTCGTTTTTTATCATTTTTGTCGCTTTTACCGTTTTTGTCGTTTTTGGTTATTTTTTGTCGTTTTAACCGTTTTTTTGTCGTTTTAACGATTTTGTGTTCTTTTGTCGTTTTTATCGATTATTTGTTTTAACCGTTTTTTTGTCGTTTTAACCGATTTTTTTGTCGTTTTTGCCACATTTTGTTTTTTTTTTTGTTGTTTTTACCGATTTTATGTCGTTTTTGTCGTGTGTTGGTTATTTTTGTCGTTTTACCTTTTTTTTGTTATTTTTGTCGTTTATACATTTTTTGTCGCTTTTTGGTCATTTTGTCGTTTTAACCGTTTTTTCGTCGTTTTTCATCATTTTTATCGTTTTTTTTATTTTGTCGTTTTACGATTTTTTCGTTTTTATCGATTTTTTGTCCTTTTATCGGTTTTTTTTATATTTGTTCATTTTTTTCGTTATTATTATTTTATTTTTTCCCGGAATATTTATATTGTCACCAAACATGTGAATATAATTTTTTCGGGAATTTAATTCCTTGGAATTTGATTCCCGGAAATATAGAATTCCCGACTATATAGTATTCCGCATACCAAACTCCCCCTAAGTGTTTAAATAAGACTAAGAGCATCTCCAACCCTATTGTGACTTGGAAAAAAGTTGTTGCCACATAGGAATGACAAAATTTTATTCAAAAGTTCTTCTCCAATGCAATTGTCAAGTCAATTATGAAGTTGATTGTCAAATTCTAGACAATGCACTTGACAAATGTCTTCTCTTTCATGTCATCAATTATGAATAAAAAATATTAGAAAAAAGAAAGAAGATGAGTAGTTGTCTTAAAAGTTGCCTTGGAAGTTTGAAAAAAATACTTTTTATTGTCTTCTCAATACTTTTGCATTGGAGAGAGTTTTTCTATCTCATTGTCTTTTGAGCGGAAAATTTCATATAGGAGGAAAAATTCCGCGTATTTACGCAAAAAGTGAGAAGTTAGCAAAAATTTCATTTTAAGGGAGCTGGCGCCAGTTGAACTGGCACCCAATCAAAAAATAATAAATAAATAAAGCTGGCGCCAGTTAAACTGGCGTCTAATAATTTTTTTTTTAATTTAACAAAAAAAAATTAAAAAATTCCTGGCTCCAGTTGTACTGGCGCCAGGTTGGGCGGGGGAGGGGGGGGGAGGGGGGGGGGAGGGAGGGTTGGCTGCTAAGTTTATTTTCTTTTTTCTTTTTTCAATTTTCTTTTTTCCTTTTTTTCAATTTTCAATTCCTGGCTCCACTATCTGACTTTTCAAATTACTTTTTTTTTTTGGGGGGGGGGGTATGTTTGTGGGGTGGGGTGGGGTGGGAAGGGGGATTGCAACGTTCGGATTCTTCGACGTTGGATAATTTTCTATAAATGTGGGATGTCGTAGCTTTCACTCACACCAAACCAGACACTCTCACTCTTCCTAAGTTTAGTTCTCACTCCTGAAGTTCTCACTCTAAAGTTTGAGTAAGTTTTCAAGCAAAAGCTCCACTCCAGACGTTCCCACTCCAGACGCTCCCACTCTTTAGTTCTCTCAATCATACACTGTATACTGCGATGGATCAAAGTTAAGGCTGTGGTGCTGTAACACCCAGTTTTCTAAAATGAGGGTAATTTTGAAATTTTGTATTTTAATTATTTAATTATGATATTATTTAATATATGATTTTTGGTAATTTTTAATCATTTTAAAAACTATTTAAATCATGACTTATGACTTTGGTGCATTGACTAGTGTAGCCTTAGAGACTGTTGACCTAGAGCCTAGTCATGTGATTAGGATGTTGATTAGTACATTTTAGCCTAGAGGATATTTTGGTCATTTAGGATTTTTTGAATTTTTGGGAATTTTAGAATTATTTTGGAATGTTTGATTGAGGGTTGACTAGGTTGACTTTGACTTTGTGACCTAACCCTAGTTGAGTTGGACTTGACTAGTTATGAGACCTAGGTTAAGTTAGGTCAACCATACTCTAGTTAGTGAAAACAATTAAGAATATTGAGTTTTGAATGGAAGATTTGACCACAAGTCATGACTTGTGATTTTTAAGTCATTTATTTTATGACTAAGCCCAAAGCCCATTAGCCAAGTGGCCAACCCTAACCCTAACATTTTGTCCAGCCACTTAACCCTCCTTGGGATTCCCCCCTTATAAATATTCTCTTAGAATTAGGGCTAGCCTCTAAGGAAGAACAAGCTTTAGGAAGAGGTAATGTCCCTACTTCAAAATCTCTAGAAAATCCATTTTAGCACCTTTTTCCCCCAAACAAATTGCAATAGGTTTTAATCTGAGTATTCTTTGCTGTTTTACAACTTATTCTCAGATTCAAATCAATTTGGAGGAGTTTGGCTCTCAAGAGGAACCTCTCTCTTAGAGCTTTTTGGGGACTTTGATACATAGAGGTAACTTCCTATTTTCACCATGAAATTCTAGTTTTATTGCATTTCTAGGGAACCCTAGGCCTAACCTAACTGTAGGAATAGGAAACCCTAAGTTTTCGTGTCCTTTCGTGTCCAAACTGGACACGTATCTGTGCACTGTCTTAGGTGTTGATGGAATGTCACAGTGGGATTGTTTGTATTATTTTTGAAATGTTTTAAATGAAATTTCTATTTGTTGTCGCTTACACGATTCTTCACGACTGAGGGTGTCCCTGTGTCGCATCGTGTCGGATTCGACACGTGCACACGCGGGTGCGAGCGCGCGCGCAGGGCTGTGCGCGTGTCCTGCCTCTCGGGGGCTAGTGCTCTGCGGACACAGCACAGGACACGTGAAACTCGACACACTAGGGGGCAATGACTGACACAGTGTGTCAAGTCTCACGTGTCCCCGTGTCGTGTCGAGTGAGCACGAGGCTCAGCATGATCGGGACTGACAGGTTCAGTCGGATTAGTGTCACTGATACGCGTCTATAAGTCGGACACGTGGACACTATGACACGATACAGGTAGACCTAGTCCTAGCCTAGTATAGGTGTACACGTGTGCACGAGCACGTGGCCTAATTCGTGCTGTGTCGTGTGCACGACAGCGTGCACACGTGCACTATGTAGTGCACTGAATGGCCTGTTGGCACTGTTTGTGTCTCGTTTCGAATGGACAAGTTTGTGTCTTCTTTTGTGGACACAAACACATTAAATAGCTTGTGTACATTAAGTTTAATTGTTACCAACCTTTTAAATCACATTTTAAAAGTATTTACAGTAATGTTTGTCATTTTCTAAATTTCTGAAATATGTTAATTTCTAGTTTTTTTCCAGTTTTTTTTCAATTTGATTTTCAGCAGCTAATTAATCTCTTAATTGTTGTTATTAGCATGATTTTAGTCCCCTGGTATAGACCCCTACTTGTATTCTATCATTGGTTCAAATTTGGTGTGTTTGGTTGGATATTGATTTCAAATGGGTTGATGTTTGGGGGGGGGGGGGGGAACTGAATTAGTTCAGTTTTCAAGTTTTCTGAAATGAATGGAATTGTTCATGTTTCACAGTGTTAGTTCATGGTGTGTGATTTTAAGTTTCTGTTTTTTGAACTGGAATTGTTGAATTGGTTTCCCTCTTTTTCCTTCACTGTTTGCCTTATGCCACACTGTGTTCTCACTATTGACACACACACAAGTCCTAACACAGCCATCAAACACCCCTAAGTATCAGTCCATAAATGGACAGTTAGAAACCCCCATCTACTGCCCTGTACCACACCTTCACACACACACAAAACCTGAGTTGAACCTGAGATTCATAATGAACCTGAGCTTTTGCTTTTAATGAGATATCTGAGATTTAAATCCTAGGACTAAAACTGGAATTTGTGTTACTGGAACTGAATATAGGGATTAATGCCTTGGCTGAAAACTGGGTTCTTGAAGAAATTGATGTTCAAATGTGTTAACTGTCATGCACTGCTATTAAGTTCAGCCACACATGTTTCATCATCATTCTTCCCCACACACACACACATGATATGTTTTCCCTCACTCTCACTATACACACCCTATCCTATAACCCCTATAACACACCTACCGTTAAACACACACATCAACACAGTGACACCATTTTCACAACACTCACACCCTCACATGGTACACCTACACATGTACCCCCATGTTCACCCACACAACATGTACACAAACACACATGCTATTTGCCTATCACCCTATGTATATATATATGTATATATAGGTACACCTATATGTGATATGTATGTGAACTATATAAACTAGATTAATATAGTAATGTGTAAATATATGTTCTAGCCTATGGCCTATAGCCTATGGCTCATTGCTTGTATGTGGCTTGAATGCTAGTGTAAGTGAGTAGTTGGCTAATATAGCTTAGGTAGTGTGTGTGCTTACTAGCATAGGCTAGTTTAGCCTTGTTTAGACTAATTTAGACTTGTTTAGACCTAGTTTGACTTATTTAGACTAGACTGACCTAGTTTGACTTCCAGAGTTGACCAAGAGTTGACTTTGGCCTAGATTGACCTAGTTTCATGTAGAATGCATAGTAGAGCTTCATTTATCATTTTAGACTTGTTGTGACTTGTACTGTCTATAGGAGACAGACACCCCTCCTCGGACAGTATATTCTCTTCAGACACTCAGGCTATCAGGCGAGTACATTCTCTGACCGTTTCATACTTGTATGGATTTACATTCTTGCTCTAGATTACTGTACTTGATGCTGACACGACTGTTATCACGGATTGGTACTATAGGATCTTCTTTTGAGATGTTATCTCCTTGTATTCACTAAATACATATTGTGACGTGCGTTTCACTTCCTTATTGTATTTATTGAATACCCATATCCTTGTATACTCATTGTGCATATTGTACTCTCATTATCACATGAGCCCCAGGGATAGACCATTGTACACTATTGTATAACATTGTACATCCATTGTATAACATTGTACACTATTGTATAAGATAACGTAACTGGTGTAGATCCTTGTGTATTGATTGGGGAGGGGGAGTAGAATTGGTTATGTACTCAAATTCTATTGTACAATATTGTATAACTATTGTATATGTCTATTATACACCCACATACAATGGAGTTACCATTGCATTTTCCTAGCCCGTTTACATAACCAGATTGTACTCTAAAATCACATGTTCCTTACAGTTCTTACTTATCATATTTAGATATTTCCTGTTATCAAATCTCTACTGTTTTTCATATATCTTCTTCTTTCAGCGTTTCATGTACTTTACTATTGCATGCTTTATATTTTCTAACTCGATATGAACTGCGTGAGATGTTTTGTGCTCGCTCCCGTCATGACTGGACCTGTTGAAAATATACAGAGGATGAGGAGGAGGCCTGCATAGACACCTACTATGAGACAGCTGTAGATGACATGTGTGACCCAGATTTCCAGCCTGATCCACTAGCTTAGAGACTGAGGCTCCCTAGTCTAGGTTTTACTATTTCTGTCTTCTGAGATCTGATTGTATATATTCTTTCATTTTCAGTATTAGAGACTTGTATTGAGTTGGATGTTCAGTTTGTATGGCAGTAGACACTTAGACTCTTTCTCTCTAATTGTACTCTATGGATCTTTTATTCCAGTATCTATCTATCTTTTATTTTCATCATTCTGCCTTAGATGTGATTGAGACTGTATATTGTTATGTCATCTCCATTCGGAGTGTATATACTGTACAAGTACCTTTATATTGTTAGATGATTGACCTAGGACAGCGTTCTACCGCCGATACTGCGGCGTAGGCTGGGCGTTGTTACGTTCTCGTACCCTCACAGTGGTGTGCGGGTCGTGACAGGTGCTCGCATGGAGGTGTAGTAAATGGTTTATCTTATGAAGGAGGTTTTACCCAAATTCTTATAACTGATCGTAGTATCACATTAGATAGTTTACGTAGTTTGATTATTGAAAGTTTTTCCATTCAGTATAAATTTATATTAAGACACGTTTATGAGACACATTGTTTTTTTAGATTGTCAACAAGCTTGGAGTTTTGTTGAAATAATTTGCAATCGCCATTTATAAGTATTTTTGTAACTCAAGTATCACCAAGACTTGACTATATAAGTACTCAACGCGTTTCTAATTACGAAGCGGGTCCGAGTTCTTCTAGGCATATTCCTATTGCATCTCATGAAGAAGATGACAATTAGCTTTACATAGTAACGATGATTTTGATGATTTCAAAGTATTGCGGGATAGTGATGATTTAGTTGAAAATTTAGATGATGATATTGAAGATAATGACAATAATGGTACCACAAATAAATTATTCGTCGGACAATATTTTGATAGTCGTTCTGTATTTAGAACTTTCATCAGTGATCTAGCAATTGAACACAAATTTACGTGTTCAGCTAGTGTCATGAACAATGCAAAGGGAATATATATACTTGTAATCAACCAACTTGCAGATGGAGAGTATATGCTAGACCTATTCGTAGAGGTAATATTTTCAGATTGCTACATTAGAAAATTGACATTCTTGTTTATCTGGGCTCACAACTGGTTCTCATCCATTGGCAACTAGTTCATGGATCAAAACAAAATAATTAATATAATTAGGGATAATCAGTCATATAGTCCATCACAAGTTGTTATGGATATACACAGGGAACATCGGATTAATATTTTCTACTCTAAAGCGTGGAGGGCCCGAGAGATGGCATTAGCTGAAATAAATGGTAGCTACTTTGATGCATATGCAAGTCTTGAAGAGTATAGTTTTAGAATTATCGAGTCAAATCCAGGTAGTAGTTGTTTTTAAAGACTACTGAAAACAACAGCTTTCAAAGAATTTTTATTTGTTTTAAAGCATGCATTGACGGTTTTGGGTGGTTGTTTACCAATTATCAGTACTGATGCTACTTCTTGTCCTCTAAATACCAAGGTATTTATATGCTTGTGCTCATGATCCGAACTATAAACTTTATCCAATTGCTTATGCTGTTGCAGAAGGTGAGAACACAGAATCGTGGACTTGGTTCTTAACTAGTTTGAGAACATCTTTGAAAGTTTTAATGAATGGAATAAAATTTCATTTATATCAGATAAACAAAAGGGTTTGCTTCATGCCATGCGTTTAACCTTTCCAGAATCACGTCATTTCTTTTGTATTCAGCATTTTAAACAGAATTTGAAATCGGTTACGAAGATTAAAAAGTTTCATCAAATGCTTGACTCTCTTGCAAGATCATACAACAAGCCAGACGCTGATTCATGGTTTGAAATAATTAAAGCCAAAACATGGACATGTTTAATTGGCTTATTGGAGTAAATGATGAAACACGTAATTTTCACATTGGATTACTGCATATTCTCCTGTTCCTAGATTAGATATTAACACCTCGAATCTTGCAGAATGTTTCAATAACTGGATTAAAAATTACGTGATAAACCAATAACGATACTACTTGACGGCATTAGAGCTAAGATTATATCTTTACATGAGAAGAACAGACAATTTGCTCAAAATCTTGAAACGGAGTATTGTCCAAGAATGTTAACAACAATTGCTCGAATAAATAGAGAAAACCACCAACTGCATGTGTTGCATATGAAGGTTATACATATGAAATATTAGATCGTGCAACGAATAGAACATATGTATTACACTTAGATAAAGGTTGTTGTTCATGTTTACGGTGGTTCCATACGTACATTCCATGTGTGCATGTCTGTTATGCGTGTAAGTCTTCCAATTATAGTATCACAGATTATTATTGTAACATATTTTCTACTAACAAGTTGAAAAGTGTATACGAGCCGCATCTGGAACCAATTCCACTGCCGTACGATCTTCAAAATGCTTTGGTTAGAGGACAAATTGGAGTACCAGATGTAAGACGCAAAGCTGGACGGCCAAAGAAGAACCGCATCAAATCGAAGGATGAATCGACAAGAGATTTGCGTTGCAGTAACTGCAATGGACTTGGTCACAAGAAGAAAATGTACTAATCAGCCATCAAGTCGGTCATGATAGATTTATATTGCAATTGTGTAATATTTTATCCTACCATTCAAGATATTATTTTCAAATTGTATTTTACCGTACCAGTCAACTTATTATTTTCAATGTGTTACATTAGAAAACCAAGAACGTACTCATCTACAACCACTACTACGACCACCTCTAACCCAACGAGCGTACGGTCTTTTCTATTTGGTCTAAGATTTGGAGGATCAAACTGATTTGGAGGTGGATCCGAATCCAAATCCGTTTCCGCTTGAGTGGGCATCGTAGCTGCTGGAGCATCTGGAGTTGAAAAAAATGTCGCATACTCCGATAGGCTCTGAACCAATTTGTAGCTGCTGGAGGTGACACTGGACCGACCTGGTAGGGATTCCCTCTCCAGCATGGTAGGGAGTCCCCTCTCCAGCATGGTAGGAAGGCCCTGTCCATATGATAGGAAGTCCCTTCTTCAGCATGGTAGGGAGTCCCCTCTCCAGACTGATAGGAAGACCCCTGTCCATACTGATAGGAAGTCCCTTCTCCAGCATGGTAAGGAGTCCCCTCTCCAGACTGATATGAAGTCCCCTCTCCAGACTGATAGGAAGTCCCCTCACCAGCATGATAGGGATCCCCTCTCCAGACTGATAGGAAGTCCCCTCACCGGCATTTGCCTCCTCTTCCTGCTTATATAGTGGAATAGCGGCTTCGCCTCTGGCTAACGTTGCCAGATGGATAATCCGGTGGAATATGTACCGAGGCAAATGTGGCTTGGGCCACGCAAGACATCATGATTTATCCAAGCCGTCATCCGCCGCATAAGATCGACCATCGTATGTGGCCGCCAGTTGGAACTTTCACTCCTTCTAATTCTTCCTCCATTTCTATACCTGAAATGGAATAGGTTTGGAGGATATATTTAATCAAATAAATTAAATTTAGCAAGATAAAAATTCACATTTGACAAAATAAAGCTTACGAAATCGGTAAGCCTGTTTATTATTATGTGCATGCTTGTATCATCTATAGCTCTATTAGTGAACCGCGGCTCCTCAAATCTATAATCTCTGTTGCATACACGCGGTGCTCCCCACCAACTTCTGTAAGCAAATTCACCCAACCCTACACAACGTATTATTAAAAATTTAGCCAAATATAACAATTTATTTAATAAAACATGATATTATAAAAAACTTACAATCATTGGGTGTTTGCACTTGGCGGGACAAATTACCAACACTATAATACTCCAACCTCGATTCCCAACCAGGAAGCAAACTATTAACTCTAGCTTGCGCTTGAGCGACAGCATAGCTACTGGGCAGTGGATCATTAGGAATTATTTGAACCATTCCAAATTGTCGCAGAACCCGATCTGCTGGATGGTACATTGTCCGGTAGTCGTATATGATATAATATCTGTGCATACTATATGAATATGACGTCCGCTGCATATTGGGAGCATCGAGCCGTATAATATATGGCATCCATGTAACCTTTTCAAAGTTAATGTAAATAACAAATGATACAACTTTATTTAAAAAAATATAAATATTACATTGATTTACCTCCATATGTTCTACCGAGTCAAATTGCGATCAAATGGGAGCAACCTGAGTTCTGCAGTGTGCCTGGTCCACTTCATCAACTGTCCATCTCTTGGCTACCGGAAATATACCAGTTTCACGACTAATAGGTAACCGGTCTACCAATAGCAAAATGTTCATAGGACCACACCTAAGGTCATTATATCATGCATCTAATCAACTTTGTGTTACAGTATAAGATATTGCAATAATATAACAACATTAAAAATACCTGTAGTAGAAGCATGCATCCAGTCAGATTTGTGTTGCATGTATTTGACGTCGTTTTAACAAACTCCGTCAACAAGTATATAAAAACGAAATACCGCTGCTCCCCATGCATGTGGAGTCTTTTGTTTCAAATTTTCGAAAAAAGGTAAAAGACGAACACTTACTTTGCAGCCAGTTCCGTTCGGAAAAAGAACTGAACCACACAAAGCAAGTAAATAGGCTCTTGTGCAACAAACAATCTGTAATATTAATTAAATCTTTATGGAGTCAAACTACAATAATAGATTTTAATCTGAAATAAAATATAGATTTTTATACCCGATTTTCATCTACGACCACCGGAGCGTCACTTGTACGATCAAGAAACATAAAGTTGCTTCGTAGCCAACTTACACTAACGTGATCTACCCTTCTGTCCAGGTCCCGTCGGACCGGATACACCAAGATATCTATGTATCAATACATTGGGATCTGATCGATCAGTAAAGTATATAGGATGACCTGCAATATTAATTTAAAATATTATAACATCGGAATAAATGTATCATTTGGAAAATTATGTAATAAGTTACCCAACCTGTAATAGGTAATCCTAAAATGTTGGCAACGTCCCAGAGAGTAACAGTCATTTCTCCTACGGGCAACTGAAAAGTATTACGTTGGGGCCACCAACGCTCTGCCAAACTGAACAATAAGTCCTGTCATGTTGCATGAACTCTATTTGGTCGATATAGTTAAAACCGAACGACTCAACCAAGTCTTTTTGTTCGGAGATTAGCTCCCATTTGCGGCCTTCGACGTCATTTTAACGTGACGCCATTGACCATGTTCCCGTAAACGTGCTTCCAGCGGATAATCATACAACTAGAAATACAATACGAATAAGTTAATTAAACTCATTTAATGTATCAATACAAAATAATATATATAAATAAAGTTCTGCAAAAAAAATACCTTTCCAGTAAATACCAATTCCGATACGTGACTTTTACGTTCTTCAATTTCTCTTTGGGTGGTAGGTCCACCAGGAATGCGACCATCATTCTGATGTTCCATTTTTTCTCTAATAAATACAACTATTCTCCTCCTCCTTGTCGATCTTCTACTTCTTCGGCTGCTTCAGAGTGCTTGATCTCTTCTATCTTATAATCAGAACCCCTAACACACTTCCAAAACAACATCATGAGATCAACAATCCACCGTCTCCTCAATCTTCCCTCAATCTCCATCAATCTTTTGCAGAAGAAAGAAAGAGAGAGAAAGGGGAAGACTACAAATTTATAAGAGACAGATAGGACTTGACAATGGGAGATGGGACTTGACAATGGGAGAGAGTGGAAAAAACTAAAAAGAAATTAAAAGAAAAAAAAGAAAAAACAAAGCCAAACAAATGAAAGAAAGGGGAAAAAAAAAAAAAAAAGCTTACCAGCCAAACCCCTCCCCCCCCCCACCCCACCCAAACCTGGCGCCAGTTCCACTGAGCCAGGATTTTTTAATTTTTTTTTTTTGCGCCGGGTTCATTAAAAAAAAAAATTAGGCGCAGCCACCCCCTTCCCCTCCTCCCCCCTTCCCAACCTGGCGCCAGTTCAACCGGAGCCAGGATTTTTTTAATTTTTTTTTGGCGCCAGTTGAACTGGCGCCGGGTATATTTAAAAAAAAATATTAGGCGCCAGTTTAACTGGCGCCAGATTTATTTATTTAATTTTTTTAATTGGGCGCCAGTTCAACTGGAGCCAGTTCCCTTAAATTGAAATTTTCACTAACTTCTCACTTTTTGCGTAAATACGCTGAACTTTTTCCTCCTACATGAAATTTTCTGTTTTTGAGATATAATTTTGCCACATAACAAGACATTGTCTTGTGGCTTATGCCACATAGGAGCCACCTAAGACTCAAACACATAACAAGACAATAGGGTTGGAGATGCTCTAAGACCATCCAATGGTGATTTCTAAAATTGAGTTCTTATCCTACTTGGCATTGTACTTTGGAGATTTCTATCCTAGTTTGGAGAGTTTTTACATAAAAATTGTAGACATAAAAATAGTCTCCAATGGTTTTCCATTTCTATCCTATGTGTCACATAGTAAAAGGACTAATTTAATGGTGTGGGACCCAATAATAATTGTCATGAGAGATAGAAAAATTTCTATGAGGCCTCGTTGGTTACCGGAATTTGAGCTTGGGAAAGGAAAGTGATTCATTTCCTATGTTTTGGAGCCAAAAGGAAAGTTGTTGGAAAGGAAAAATGATTCCCAAGAGGTAGAAAAATAGGGGCGAAAGTGGTTCCTCCCATTTATCTAAGGAATCACTTTCCCTCCAACTTTCTCGCATTTATTACAAAAAGTTTTGACCAAAATATCCATGTTCATAATATTATTTACCATTTTTATCCATAATATCTTTTAGACAAAAATATTTCTAAGTAATAATTATTTTTATTAGCACGAGGGTATTTTTGAAAAATTGACTTGATTTTGTTTTATTTCCTTAAAAACACCAAACAGTATAATGGAAATTAAAGATATATTCCGGCTATAATCCCGATCTTTCAAAACCGGAAAAGAAAGTTTATAGAAATTATAATTTTCTAAAGGAAAGGAAATACCAAGGAATCAGTTTCCTTTCCTTTCCATTCCGCGAACCAAACGAGGCCTGAGAGTTTCCACATGTAGAAACTCTCCTAGAAAATTTCTATCCTACATCATTACCACCTAGGATAGAAATGGTGATAGAAATTACCATTGGAAGAATTTTTTTCTAAAATGGATTTCTTCCATAGAAATAGGGAAGATAGAAACCCCATTGGAGATGGTCTAAGTGATTCGTTTTTTGTCATCATGACTTGTACATGTAAACTCTCACCACTAAAACTGTGTCTAAATTCTTTGATTAAACGAAGGAAGCAACTGTATAGGACCCACTTTTTCAGGATCCCAAAAATATCCGATATATATATATATATATATATAATATATATATATATATGCAAATGACCTCTAGCCTAGTGGTTAAGAGAGATGCATGCGACCCAAGTGGTCGGAGTTCGAGCCTCAGTGGAGGCGAGTTCGCTACAATTACCCATTGCTTCAAAATATTATATTAATATATATATATATATATATAGAGAGAGAGAGAGAGAGAGAGAGAGAGAGAGAGAGAGAGAGAGAGAGAGAGAGAGGGGAAGGATCAAGATTTTCACACTTTTTGCATCCCCAAGCATCCCTCCTATTTACACCGTGGATGGTGCTTTAAGTCATCTAATCTTAACCGTTGATTTACCAATGGTTAAGATTAGATGACTTAAAGAACATCCAACGGATGTGAACATGAGGATGCATGGGAATGCAAAAAGTGTAGAGATGTCTATCCTTCCTCATAATATATATATATATATATATAATATATATATATATATATATAATATATATATATATATATATATATATGCGCGCGCAACTGCTTCTTATTTAATTTTAAAAAATATTAATGAAAATAATAATAATAATAATTAATCAGCCTATGTAACATTTACAACGATATATTGTCGGTCCCAAGGTCGGATCAAGGACGAGGGTTTGCAAATCATATATATAAATTATATAATTTAATCATGTTTTAATTTTTAAAAATGGGCCAATCTTTGCACTTTTGCATAGGATCTCCAAATGGCTTGAGACGGCATGTGAACAACTTTAGTTGCTTAGAGCATTTGCAACCTCGAGCTTATTGGATAAGTCCAAGTCCAACCTGAATGGACCCAAACTTAAGGGCCTGTTTGGTAAACCGTAAGGCCTGGTTTGGTTCAGGGAAGGAAAATTGATTTTCTTGTACTTTTCAAATCTAGTTAGAATGAATACGTCCAAAATTATTTAGTGTGTCGATACGTATTAAAACTGTAAAAAAAATGTCAACGAATTTATTAATTATTGAAAGGTACAAAAATCTGAAACAAATAATGTTACTAAAATGTTTAAAATATATAAACATGTCCAAAATTAATTAATAAAATTTTTATATCTAACCATTTATCAATTATCAATAAGGGGGGGGGGGTTGGGAATACACCCACATCCACTGAAAAAAATTTGGATGTGGTAACGGTCTTTTGGCTCACTAATTCAGTCGACAGGAACTGTTGCAAGTCAGTTCGACCAACTTTTCGGTCCCAATTCCCATTTTACCAAACAGTGGGATATAGAATACTTAGCTCAATTCAGCATGGAAGAACAAATCCGGCTCCAATTACATGGAGCCAAACAGACCCTAAGTTTCTTATTCCCTCGGGATCTTATCTATACTACTATATAATAATAAAAATGGTTAATTACACTGACACCCTTAAGATTATTAGTTAAAATATTGGTTAAAGTTAAGACGGATGGCTAGATATTTTTAAAAAAATTAAAGTTAAGACGGATGGCTAGATAATTTTAAAAAAAAAATATAGACAACTTTTGCTACTTTAAAAGTTGATCTTCTCTAGCAGTCAGATAAAAAAATTCCTATTATAAGTATTCATGAAGGCAAAAATAATATAGAAAAAAAAATCTACATTCGTTTTAGTCTCTAATCTCTACTAGTATAAAGAGGCTTCAAAATAGCTCAAGTTTGAGCCGTCTAAGTCGTTATATCATTAACCATTTTTAAATAAAAAAAATAAAATTATGTAAAAAAAATTGTTTAAAAAACTTTAAATTTGTTATATATATATATATTCGAAATGGAGAATCGAACTCAACCAAACAAGAAAAAATTCTCTCATCTTAACCACATGAGCTACAAAAAATATTTGAATATAATTTGATAATATTTATATTATATTGTAAAACAAAGAGAAGGAGATGGAGGAAATTATTTCTTCATTCACATGTGTTGATCAACTTGACAAGAGCCTCCTATATAGGCTTACAAATGAGCTTACTATCATGATGACAATTAAAAGAAGAATGTTAAAAGCCATAGGTTATGGATAACCAAAAGGCATAAGTTATAGACACCAAATAATAATGATAATTTATCCATATTTACAACACTCCCCCTTGGATATACACCATTAATTAGTTGGTGGTATATGCACATTTATTGCCTCATTAAAACCTTAGTAAGAAAAAAAAAAACCAGTGAAAAAAATCTTAGTTAAGGAAAAAGAGTACAACGCGCAAAACTCAAAAATATTCTTCATGAGTCATACTCCCCCTCGATATAATGGATTTGCTTAACTTCGATCACTTTGTCCTTTGGAGCATATGCATAAAACACTTTTGAAGGAAGGTACTTATTCGATCTCCTTTGATGAATCCTTCTCGAACATGCGTAATGCAAGTCGCATTGTTTGAATATTAGTGTAGGCTCATCTGTAACTATGAGTAGTTGACAATTAATTACTCGTATATGATGAATGATCGATCGCAACCACACACTTTCTCTTGTTGCTTCTTGTAATGCAATTAATTCTGCTTGGTTAGAGAAAATTTCTACTGAACCTTATTTTGTTGATCACCAAGATATAGTTGCATGGTTATTAATAAACACATAACCCGTTTGGAGCAACCCTTATGAAGGTCAGAAATATGTTTGAGTCTGCACAACCAACTAGACAAGAATCGTTAGTGGAATCATATAAATAAAATAATCTTATGCCAGTTGTTCCACAAAAAATATCTCTATATGTTTAACTATATTCAATATGTAAGTGGAGGTGCAGAACTATATCTAGATAATAAATTAACAGAAAATACAATATCTGGTCTTGTGCATTGGCTAGATATAGTAGTGCTCCAATAGCACTTAAATACGACATTTCTGGACCAAGAACTTTTTTATATTCTCTTTTGGTCATAATGGACATTTATCCAAATCCAACCTGCGTACAACCATCGGTCTACTTAGTGGATGTACTTTATCCATTATGAATCAGTTTAAAATTCTTTCAATATATCGAAAATGATGCACTAATATCCCACTGGAACTTCGTTCTATTTGCAAACCGAGACCAAGCTTTGTCTTTTTTCAAGTCTTCATTCAAACTCATTCTTCAAATAGTTTACAGTTTTCTCCAATTATGTAGGAGACCTGATCAGGTTTTATATTATCCATATATACTGCTACTATTGAGGATTCATTTCCAAATTTCTTAATGAAGACACATGGGTAAATTTGACTATTTTGTATCATTCTTTAGTCAAATATATGATAAGACGATTAAACCACATTCTTGTGGATTATTTCAACCCATATAATGCTCGTCTAAGTTTAATTAAACACATTTCCTTTGACTTAGTCTCTGGTATTGTAAATCCTTATGTAATTTTCATATAGATGTCAATAATTAAGTCTTCATATAAATATGCAGTTACAATATCCATAAATCTTATATCAAGATTTTTAGAAACTGCGAGACTAATTAGATATCTAAAAGTAATGACATCTATAACTAGAGAGTACGTCTCAACCTAGTCAATTCCAGGTCTTTGAGAAATCTTGTGCTATAAGTCGGACTTTATATCTTTCAACTTTGTTCCTCTCACTTCGTTTTCTCACGAAACACCCATTTAAAACCAACATGGTTTATGCCCATTGGTGTTTCCACTATAGGTCCAAATATACCACATTTTTATAAAGATTTAATTCTGCTTGAATAACATCTTTCCAGATTGGCCAATTTTATTTGTCGACATTCATTTATACTACGTGGTTTATTTTCACAATCATCATTGTCCTTTGTTATTTCAGTAGCTACTACATAGTTAAATATGTCATCAATGACAAGTGTTTTTCTATTCCACAATTCACCTGAACATGTATGGAATATCGAGATCGCTTCATTTTTCATGTACATGTGCCTCTCTAGAGGCATCCATAGGCATTTCAGTGAATTTGGAAACATGCACATCTTCATTATCTATTTCCGAAGCTCCAGCCACTATCGGGCTTTTATCAGGACAAGATGTTTCATTTACTCTCCTCTTTCTAGGAGCACTATCCTTGGAACCTATAGGTCTACCATGCTTTTGACGTGTAGTAGTAGATTCATTTGCCGCCTTGTTTAGATTTTTGTCCAATTGGAGCAATGATTATGGCTGGCACATATGATATAGTTACCTTTACGACATCATTAAATGCATCAATTAATTGATTTGCAATTTCTTGCAAATGTATCATTCTTCTTATCTCATAATCACATTTGGAGTTCTTGGAACTTAATGTGATTGATAGAGTAGGCGTATACCATGTCAATTCACGCCGTTAATTAGCAATAGTTTTTTTCTATATAAATAATTTGTTGCTTATACCTCCCCTAAACGGGAAGACTCTATCATCAAATTGACAATCACCAAATCTTGTAATAAAGACATCACCAGTCATTGATTTTAAATACCTTATTATGTGCAACATGTAAAATATCATGTCTAAGCCACAATTTTCAAACTAGATTGCACTAGTAGATGTCTAGCTATAAGTTGAAGATTTAATAAATAACTCAGTTAACCCATTTTGTGTGTGCACTGGGGAACATGATGCTCTATCTTAGTCACTAATGATGTACAATAATTATCAAAAACTTGTGAGATGAATTATGCGACATCATCAAGACTAATTAATATAGTCTTGTGATTAGTAAACTGAGATCTAAGTTTAATAATTTGGGCTTGTAATCCCCCAAAATTTTGGAGGATTTTTTATTTTTAATTACATAAATATTTAGTGGTTTAAATTATGAAGTTTTTTTATGGCTATCTTGACCTCTTAATACTTATAATATCTTTATTTTGGAGTCTAAAAGTTTTAAAAGTTTGTAAAAATAATAATAATGATAGTTCTATTTTGATCAATGTTATATATATAAATACTTGGTTAATTGGTGCAAAATATTTTTTATATTAAAAGAGCCTCGTGTATATTTTATAAGATTTTATAAATCTTATTGATTTCTTTTAATGGTTCTATTTAGAGGTTTTATTTATAAAAGAAATTTTTTTTAAGGATTTATGGATAAGTTAGTATTATAATTATTGATATGTATTTTTTATTAAAAGATTTTTTATCTATTTTTGTAAATTATTTAAGTTTAGATTTTTGGAAAACTATTAAGATTTTATTAAAGAATCTAGTTATGTATATATAGATTTAGTTAGAAGAAGAAAAAAAAAACTTTGTTAGAGCCGGCCGGCCATTGGGCCAGGCCATGACACCCTGGCCCGCAGGGCCAGCTCAGCCACCCCCCCAAATTTGCAAAGCAGAGCCCGCACCTAAGAATTCACACCAACCCGACTGAGTAATATATAGCAGTAGCTATATATAACAACCCGCGAGAAACACTCCTCCATCAAACCTACGAAACCCTAGCAAAATGCCCCGTCGACCTCGAGAGCAACTCCGACGTGACCCCCGCACCCCGGCGCAGCCATCCCACCGCCGACGATCGGCCGCCGTCGCGTGGATATCGCCGAAACCACCCAAGAACAGGGCAACTCTGTTCTACTCGACCGCAGGTACACCAACTTCTCCTTCGTCGTTCTTCCTTCTTGCTCGCCTATTTCGATTTCGTCGAATCCTACATAGAGCCTATTTAACCCTCTCTAAACCCCTCTGGATAGAATCCAGTACACCCTAACACCTTGCCCGGGAAATCGATTGAAACTTCCCGAGAAAACTGTTGGAACATGACAGTTTTAGACTGTTTCAAAACCTAACTTGGAAGCCAATTTTTGACCCGTATACTGAGGGTTTCATCGAACCAATTGAGGACAGGGAAACACAACATATACGGGATTGAAACGCACTTGTTAGATTTATTTTTCAGTAATTGTACAGAAAGATAATTGATGTTAAAAATCTAAGAAAATCTGTTTTTAAAACTAGGAATTTTAGAAAAACTTTTCCGATACGGCGTACGCCCCGACAAACTGGGCGACGTGGTCGCATGCTATACACATCGAAAGGCGCGTATGGATGTTGTCGACGTGTGGGAACTGACGAAACTCGATTTCGTTGCGTGTGCGCGACGAAATCAGTGCGTATCCGTCGAGATACCCCCGTATCGACGTTTTGCAAACTTGACCATAACTTCGTGCACGTTCGTCGGATCGATGCGAAACTTGTGCCATCAGGACCATATCGATTTTTTGGTCCTGCATGCCAAGTTTGGTCCGATTCTGAGAAGGTTGATCGGAACGCCAAAATTGGCGAGCCCGCGATCCGCTCCAACGAGCGAATTTGTGCACAGCCCACCGAAATCCAACTTTGAACATACGGTTGGGTTCGTCTCCTCAAACTGGCTCCGTAGACATGTAGTTTGACGACTTTAGAGATCGTAGGTTCTGGCACGCGTTTCGGTGCAAAACGGGTCCAACGACGGACATCGTTTTGACCCAAAATTATGATTTTGCCCCTGTTCCAGAATTGGACTTTTGGACAGGCGTTTCCTAGGTATTTCTTTTATGCCAAATCTGTTCATGATGTTTATTTCAGCATCCGAGGTTGTTCGTAGAAGTTGGCTTTCATTGCTTCCCCATTTTGACGATTTGAGTCATCCGGCGTCGCCATTTTGCACATTACCTCCAGGCAAGATACCTTGCCACCGCTGTTTATTTATTTAGCTCATATTTCATGCATTACTTATTCTCTTTATGCAAAATAAACTATGATATATGGCATAACTGTTAGAACTTACTGTTCAATTATATTTCCTGCTGTGTATTATTTTTCTTACAAAAAAATTAAACCTAGATTTAAGGGACCACCTTGTGTGTTACATTCATTGGCCTTGACACGTTGTAAACAAGAAGTTGTGTGTCGTATATAGGACACGGAAGTACATGATTGGCTGGCCACCAGTACGTACAAGCCGTGCGATAGGAATAACCGCTAATAGAGGTTGCATGCTAGTTTGACTTAGCGGTTATAGTGGTTTGTGTTGTGGATACAACACAGTAGGCATTGGGCGGGGAGGACAATTCCTTAGCGTATGGGCTTCGATGCACTTCTCTTGTGACCCGGACTCTCCGCTGGAGATACGGGGTTGATGACCCATGATTACTGATGGGGCCTCTGGTGCCCAAGGGGGACTACGCCGATCCTATTCAGCCAGGGCCCATGCGTAGGAAGGATTGTTTTTAACTATATTTCACTTAGAACGGTAGGCTACCCTATCCGTTAGGTACGAGTACTTTTGGTTTGGGTACTTGTATCTGACCGTGGCTTGGAATAATAACTTGTCGCGGATTAGTTTGCCACATCTTGTCCTTGTTTGGTTGTAGGTGTGGCTTACTACTCCGATGAGAAGGTATTGGACCTTGTTGGGGTCCGGATACTATATTGGATTCATAGCATGGAAAGATACGTCGCCGTGAATTAGTTTACCATCTCCTGTCCTTGTTTGGTTAGGGGGATGGTACGCTCGTTTAGTAGGTGCGTATTGGACCATATTATAATTCGATTTACTTATTTATTTGAGCAGTATTTATTCAGTTTATGTGGTATGTTCTTTTTGTATCTTGTTATGTCCCTCTGAGGACCTGGTGATCTCTCCAGGTATAGGTGTGCAGGACTTTCCGCAGGAGTATGGTTCCGCTATAGACTCATCCTTCACATTCGAACGAGTTGTACCTTCTGATCACAGCTGTCCCTATTGGGTCGAGGAGCCTATTTAGTCATCATTTCTTATTTTATTTATCTTAGAGGTTGGACTCTATTTCCTTTCAGTTTATTCTAGTGCCGGTAGTGGATTTGTCTCCGCCCGACCAACAGCTATATTTTGAAATTTACTTTGATTCATGAGATACCATTTTCTTTATATTCTGTGGATGAGATTTAGCTTTTACCTGTGACTGTCTGTTATTATTATTCACAATACAGCTTATGTGTATATTCGAGATTTCCATATATTGGAGTATATCTCGTATATATGCAGCTGGCATGATACGTTCCTAGTCCTACGTATTTTAGGACTTGGGCGTTACATGTTTTTGTGGTGGCCCATGCAGGTCAAGATAAATTATTTGGTTACTTTACCGTACCAAGCAAGCCTGCGTATAGGATTAGAAATTCGGAATCTCATCCACATATATGCCATTCTACCTCGCCGTCATTTCGAACTTCCAACTGTTTATCTTGATTGCTTCTTGCTTGAATCATTCTTTCGTAAACCCTTATCCCTCTATCGTGCGTACTAGGTCATCATGTTCCACCATTCAATCACACTACTAGTTCAACTCTTATAAGTTGGGTAAGAAGCCTCACAACCTAAATTCCTTTGACTTTAACCAAGGCCTTAGACAAGGAGACAGTAGGACGACTGCAGAGGCACGAACACCGGACACGACTTGGACTCTTAAGTAGCTTAAGCTATTTATATTATCTTTTATCATTATCTTGCGTATTTGTAATTAGACTACCTTGACAAATTTTGCTACTATAGCCTAGTTTTGCGAGCTAATTCTTTCATCGAGCTTGCTCAGGACATATGTTTTATGGTGGGCGCCCACTGATACATTGTCTTATCAAAACCTGTGTATTGTGGTCTGATCAACCATAGTGCAATTGGTTCGCCTTTCGTATGATTTTACGTGGATTGAGATATGGTTAGCTTGACATATTCGCCCTCTAGGATCTTATCCATGTGTTATTGACATTTTTAATTCTTTATTAAACTCTCTTTCAATTGCTTGACTCCAAACCTATCAGAATCTATTCTAACATTTCCCTTATCTTCGTGCCAGCAATATGACTCTACACAGCGGACCCACTTCTACCCTAGCCATCACATCTGGTGATGCAAGTTCCCAGGAAGAACAGGTTTTCCCAATGACCCCGGTGACTCCGTATCAGCTAGAGCCACAGCAGAATACCACGAACCCATCGATGGTGCAGCAGGAAGCCCAAGTTCCCCCAGTCAGCCAGGTTGAGCAAACTACTGCAGTACCACTAGAAGAGACTGTACCATCCCCATTGCCTCAGCAGTTTGCACCACAGCCTGGACCCCAGCTGCCTCCACTTCCGACTGGTGTAGACCCAACCACCCAGTTCATGTATGCTATGCTACAATCTCAGTGGCAACAAATGGAAATGTTGAGGTAGAGCATGATGGCCTACTTAGCTAGACCTCCACCACCAGCCCCGATACCAAATCCGGCACCAGCTCCGCAACCTTATCTTGGCTCCATTAAGGATTTCATCGACATGGGGCCTAAGAATTTTAAGGGTACCGAGAGTCCATTAGAAGTTTCTGCCTAGCTTATCAGCATCGAGAAATACTTGAAGGCATCCCAGTTGCCGGCGCATGATTGGATGACAGCAGTCGACTTACTCTTGGAAGATAATGCTCATCACTGGTGGAAGGCTGAAGAGAGGCGACTGGGCACTGGAATCACATGGAAGCAGTTCTACGACCTCTTCTATGAGAGATTTTTCCCCATCCATGTTCGAGACGCCCTCTATGACCAGTTCCTTCATCTGAAGCAGGGGAACATGTCGGTAGATGAGTACGATGCGGAGTTCAGCCGCCTGAGTAAATTTGGCGCGTCGTTGATACCGACGGAGCAGGAGAGAGCGAGGAGATTCTATCAAGGGCTTTCACCAGAGCTCAAGCCCTACACTACCACACAGTCTCGAGTCTCTCATACAACTGTTTTAGAGGAAGCACGTATCCAGGAGCTCCTCCGCAAGAAGGCACAGCATGACCAGAGGCATCCTACCCCAATGCACCGACCAGTTAGAGTTGACCTGAGTGGACCTATCAGACGTCCCATGGCATATCAGCAGGAGAGAGCAAGACCCTATCAGGCTCGAGAGAAGCCTATTTGCCATTTTTGTGGAAGACAAGGGCACATTCAGAGAGATTGTCGCATTCGGTTGGGCCAGTGTTTAGGATGTGGATCGGAGCAACACAAGGTCAAAGATTGTCCTGGACAACATGACTTAGCACCGCATCAGCAGGCCCAAGGACCAACACTACTTGCTTTAGCACTAGCTCAGCAGCAGATGCCAAGACCCCTAGCACAGGGAATGGGAGCACCACAAGGATATCCGCGGGGGACCACCTTTACCTGACCAGGCAGCTCATATTAAGCAGGAGATGAATAGACAAGGGCAGGGGCAAGCATTTACCATGGAGGCGATAGACAACCCATCCTAAGATTGAGGATCTAGCAGGTATTACCCTAGTTCTACCAAATTGTTTTATTTGACATGACTGATCACCAAAACCACCTTTGATAGATAGACATTAGGCATGACATAATACTTCTCTATGTTATGAAATGACTACCTACTCTCCCTTGGTATGCCATCTCACCATATTCTTCCATTAAGATTTATTGTTATATTTTATATTAAGTTTTATTCTAATTTCGAGGACGAAATTTTTATAAGTTGGGTAGAATGTAATCCCCCAAAATTTTGGAGGATTTTTTTTTATTTTTAATTACATAAATATTTAGTGGTTTAAATTATGAAGTTTTATTATGGCTATCTTGACCTCTTAATACTTATAATATATCTTTATTTTGGAGTCTAAAAGTTTTAAAAGTTTGTAAAAATAATAATAATGATAGTTCTATTTTGATCAATGTTATATATATAAATACTTGCTTAATTGGTGCGAAATATTTTTTATATTAAAAAGAGCCTCGTGTATATTTTATAAGATTTTATAAATCTTATTGATTTCTTTTAATGGTTCTATTTAGAGGTTTTATTTATAAAAGAAATTTTTTTTTTAGGATTTATGGATAAGTTAGTATTATAATTATTGATATGTATTTTTTATTAAAAGATTTTTTTATCTAATTTTGTAAATTATTTAAGTTTAGATTTTTGGAAAACTATTAAGATTTTATTAAAGAATCTAGTTATGTATATATAGATTTAGTTAGAAGAAAAAAAAAACTTTGTTAGAGCCGGCCGACCATTGGGCCAGGCCATGACACCCTGGCCCGCAGGGCTAGCTCAGCCACCCCCCCAAATTTGCAAAGCAGAGCCCGCACCTAAGAATTCACACCAACCCGACTGAGTAATATATAGCAGTAGCTATATATAACAACCCGCGAGAAACACTCCTCCATCAAACCTACGAAACCCTAGCAAAACGCCCCGCCGACCTCGAGAGCAACTCCGACGTGACCCCCGCACCCCGGCGCAGCCATCCCACCGCCGACGATCGGCCGTCGTCGCGTGGATATCGCCGAAACCACCCAAGAACAGGGCAACTCTGTTCTACTCGGCCGTAGGTACACCAACTTCTCCTTCGTCGTTCTTCCTTCATGCTCGCCTATTTTTGATTTTGTCGAATCCTACATAGAGCCTATTTAACCCTCTTTAAACCCCTCTGGATAGAATCCAGTACACCCTAACACCTTGCCCGAGAAATCGATTGAAACTTCCCGAGAAAACTGTTGGAACATGACAGTTTTAGACTGTTTCAAAACCTAACTTGGAAGCCAATTTTTGACCCGTATACTGAGGGTTTCATCGAACCAATTGAGGACAGGGAAACACAACATATACGGGATTGAAACGCACTTGTTAGATTTATTTTTCAGTAATTGTACAGAAAGATAATTGACGTTAAAAATCCAAGAAAATCTGTTTTTAAAACTAGGAATTTTAGAAAAACTTTTCCGATACGGCGTACGCCCCGACAAATCGGGCGACGTGGTCGCGTGCTATACGCATCGAAAGGCGCATATGGATGTTGCCGATGTGTGGGAACTGACGGAACTCGATTTTGTTGCGTGTGCGCGACGAAATCAGTGCGTATCCGTCGAGATACCCCTGTATCGACGTTTTGCAAACTTGACCATAACTTCGTGCACGTTCGTCGGATCGATGCGAAACTTGCGCCATCAGGACCGTATCGATTTTTTGGTCCTGCATGCCAAGTTTGGTCCGATTCTGAGAAGGTTGATCGGAACGCCAAAATTGGCGGGCCCGCGACCCGCTCTAACGAGCGAATTTGTGCACAGCCTACCGGAATCCAACTTTGGACATACGGTTGGGTTCGTCTCCTTAAACCGGGTCCATAGACATGTAGTTTGACGACTTTAGAGACCGTAGGTTCTGGCACGCGTTTCGATGCAAAACGGGTCCAACGGCGGACATCGTTTTGACCCAAAATTACGATTTTGCCCCTGTTCCAGAATTGGACTTTTGGACAGGCGTTTCCTAGGTATTTCTTTTATGCCAAATCTGTTCGTGATGTTTATTTCAGCATCCGAGGTTGTTCGTAGAAGTTGGCTTTCATTGCTTCTCTATTTTGACGATTTGAGTCATCCGGCGTCGCCATTTTGCACATTACCTCCAGGCAAGATACCTTGTCACCGCTGTTTATTTATTTTAGCTCATATTTCATGCATTACTTATTTTCTTTATGCAAAATAAACTGTGAAACATGGCATAACTGTTAGAACTTACTGTTCAATTATATTTCCTGCTGTGTATTATTTTTCTTACAAAAAAATTAAACCTAGATTTAAGGGACCACCTTGTGTGTTGCATTCATTGGCCTTGACACGTTGTAAACACGAAGTTGTGTGTCGTATGTAGGACACGGAAGTGCGTGATTGGCTGGCCACCAGTACGTACAAGCCGTGCGATAGGAATAACCGCTAATAGAGGTTGCATGCTAGTTTGACTTAGCGGTTTATAGTGGTTTGTGTTGTGGATACAACACAGTAGGCATTGGGCGGGGAGGACAATTCCTTAGCGTATGGGCTTCGATGCACTTTCCTTGTGACCCGGACTCTCCGCTGGGATACGGGGTTGATGACCCATGATTACTGATGGGGCCTCTGGTGCCCAAGGGGGACTACGCCGATCCTATTCAGCCAGGGCCCATGCGTAGGAAGGATTGTTCTTAACTACATTTCACTTAGAACGGTAGGCTACCCTATCCGTTAGGTACGAGTACTTTTGGTTTGGGTACTTGTATCTGACCGTGGCTTGGAACAATAACTTGTCGCGGATTAGTTTGCCACATCTTGTCCTTGTTTGGTTGTAGGTGTGGCTTACTACTCCGATGAGAAGGTATTGGACCTTGTTGGGGTCCGGATACTATATTGGATTCATAGCATGGAAAGATACGTCGCCGTGAATTAGTTTACCATCTCCTGTCCTTGTTTGGTTGGGAGGATGGTACGCTCGTTCCGTAGGTGCGTATTGGACCATGTTATAATTCGATTTACTTATTTATTTGAGCAGTATTATTCAGTTTATGTGGCATGTTCTTTTTGTATCTTGTTACGTCCCTCTGAGGACCTAGTGATCTCTCCAGGTATAGGTGTGCAGGACTTTCTGCAGGAGTATGGTTCCGCTATAGACTCATCCTTCACGTTCGAGCGAGTTGTACCTTCTGATCACAGCTGTCCCTATTGGGTCGAGGAGCCTATTTAGTCATCATTTCTTATTTTATTTATCTTAGAGGTTGGACTCTATTTCCTTTCAGTTTATTCTAGTGTCGGTAGTGGATTTGTCTCCGCCCGGCCAACAGCTATATTTTGACATTTACTTTGATTCATGAGATACCATTTTCTTTATATTCTGTGGATGAGATTTAGCTTTTACCTGTGACTGTCTGTTATTATTATTCACAATACAGCTTATGTGTATATTCGAGATTTCCATATATTGGAGTATATCTCGTATATATGCAGCTGGCATGATACGTTCCTAGTCCTACGTATTTTGGGACTGGGGCGTTACAGGGCTAAAAGACGAGAAAATACGAAATTTCTAGTAGACAACAGACAATCATATGACCACTTAGTAGATGCATATATGAGTACCATAAAATATCTAAAAGGACCACTAGCAGGGTGAATGTGACCACAAATGTCTCATTATATTATTTACAAGAAAGTAGGGGACTCATTTTTAACTTTAGAAAATATGCTCTAGTTATAATCTTTCCTTGTAAACACGGAACACATAGGTGATTCTTCGATAAGCCAATATCGTAATTTTTCAATAAATATCCACAAAGATTATCAATGATCAGATTGAACATAGTTTGTCTCGGATGACCCAAAGGGTCATGTAAGCCCCTGAAATTAGGGCTTATTTTTTTTATTTTTATAAATCAATTATTTTGAATAAATATTATTATTTGATTATTATTTAATTTAATGCTCTTTATCGTAATTTGGAATTCTAGAGCATCAGGGATGCCAGTCTCTGGAAACTTCCTTCTTGGAGTTTGTAGTAGACGAGATTATCTTCATTTTGATATATCATGTCCCACTTGAACTCGTTCTCTTGTGCTCTTTTTGCTTCACGCAAGTTCGGATCAATATTAGACCATTTAATTATTAATTGAATTTCCACTCTTTTCCTTGATCATCATATGCGCGTTACCATGACTTTTAATTTAGGAGCACCAGACTAGTCATTTTCTCGAAACCAACTTGTCATGTTTGATCTACTCGAGACGCTATTCACCCATGACCTTCGTGTCCCACTCAGACACTCCATTTTGTGCTTCATTTTCTTCGCACAACTTTTTGGTCAATTTAGGCCAATTAATTATCTACCATAAAACCTGATTTAATTTCTAATTTAATTTTTGTGCCCGACACCGATCCAATCTAGTCGACCCAATATATGGTCATGGCCTGTTTTGCGCCTACTATGCACGTGCCACTTGCGTGCCACCGATCTGATCTCCCTTGTGCTCCCATTCCATCCGTGATTTTAATTGGTTTAATTTATAAATTAATTAAATCTTGGCTTCGACTTTGTCCAAACTTGGCCCAACGTCCGACCCAGTTTGGCATGGACCCTACCATGACTGCCCATACACACCACTATTGACTTTATCCTTTTCCCTACTCAAATATCTATTCCCTCTCTTGTACATATATACATACACATATATATAATATATATATATACACACATATATCTCTCTCCTCTCAAATATCTAACACTCTCTCACCTCACCCTCTCTCTCCCCTCTCCCATCAGGACAACCCTCCCCCTCCTGTACACAGTACAGCCCCCCCCACTCTCTCTTAACTTTCTCTCTCTTTTTCTCTAAATATCTATATCTCTCTCTCTTATTATATATTAATATACCCACACATTTATCATCACTCTCTTTCTCTCTCTTTCCTCTCATTTTTACACAGCACCAACACCACCATCTCCACCCGAACTCAACTCCTCTTCGCGCAGCCCTCCCCTGGCCGGAGCTCCTCCCCTGGCCGAGGCTGCGCAGCCCTCCTCTATCTTCTTCTTCCTTATCCTCCCATTTACTCACCCCACCATCGTCATCTACACACGCCACCCGCACCACCATAGCCCGCCATCACCCTCCACCGTGCGGCGCCGCCACGTCCGCCGTCGTGCACAGCGCCGTCGTACCTTCGTCGGCCAGGCATGGCCGCGCACTGCAACAGTGGCACACAGCAGCAGCTGCACTGCCGTTCGGTCGGCCGCGCTCCCCCATGGCCGACCTTTCCTTAGCCGGGCGCACCCCCGGGGCAGGCCCCGTGGCTGCCGTTCGCTTCTCCGACGTGTATCGGAGGCGTTTCGTGCGTTTGGCACGGGTTCCCACCGTGACGCGCGCGGGAACGGAACACAGAATCGCGTCTCGAACCAGCAACTTCGTGCGTGTTTTCTGGGAGATCCGACCGTTGGATCGGTGAACTCCTTGCTCCGTCTCAATCTCGGTATATCCCTCTTCACCTCTGTCAAGTTTGGACCGTTAATTTCGTCGTTTGATACATCGAAACCGGCCATCAAATTGACGTTTTAATTTGTACTGTTTTTGGACAGTTTTGCGACGCCAACTTCACGGGTTCGTATCTTCGCCGTATCAGCTCCGTTTTGTGTGCTACTAGTTCCGGTACACAACTGGTATAACCCTCTTCCTGCCCCCTTTAGATTTCATTTCAGTTTGAGCTTGTTAGGTCGGTCGAATTCGACGCCAAAGTTGGCCATTCGAATTCTTAGTGTTACACTTGTTAAATTCCATTTTTGAACCCGGGACTCCGGATTCAATTTCTGACACCACTGGTAGACTCGTGGCATCGTTCTGGCATGTTTTCATATAAAGCTTGCTTGATTTGGAGAACGTGGGCCCTAGCACGTATTTCGGTACAAAGCGGGTCCCACTTTCTGAGTCAACGGATCATTTTGAGATCGGCTCATCAGAATCCAATTCCGGATATACCGTTAAGTTCGTATCGTTATTTTGGACTCGTTGACATATAATTTGTTAGGTTTTAGTGGACATTGGTTCCGGTACGCATTTCGGTGCAAGTCGGATACCAATATCCGGGTCAACGGGTCATTTTGAGTTCGGCTCATCGAAATCCAATTCTGGATATACCGTTGAGTTTGTATTGTCATTCTGGACTCGTTGACATATAATTTGCTGAGTTTTGAGGACATTGGCTCCGACACACTTTTTCGTACAAATTGGAATTTTAATGTCCTGGTCAACGGACCAATTTGAGATCGGGTCAACGGAATCCAATTCTGGGTATACCGTTGGGTTCGTATCGTCATTCTGGATTCGTGGACATATAATTTGTTAGATTTTGTGCACTTTTATTTTGGCTCATTTTTCGGTGCAAAGTGTGTCCAACGGCGGACATCATTTTGGCCCGAAATTACCGTTTTGCCCCTGTGTCCAAAGTGGACTTATGGACAGGCTATCCTAGCTGATTTGATCATTCTGGACACGTTGGTAATGGTTGTTTCACCATCCGACAATATTTGTAGGTTTTCACCCTATTATTATAATCTTTCTTCTTTTGTGGTATTTTGAGTTCCATCGATTCCGGTGATTTCACAATCACTGAAATTGATGTGTTGACCTTGTAGATGGTTGTAGAGACTAGCTTGACCTTTATTGACCATGGTTGACTACTTTGACTGAACGTCGAAGTAGAGTCAACATTTGACCTAGGTTAGACTAGTTTTGACCTTGGTTGACCACAGTTGACTATATTGACCGAAAGTCAACCGGAAGTCAACCGTAGCCTAAAATTGACCAGAACTGGACCAAAGTTGACCAGTTGACCCAAAGTCAACTGTTAGTCAACGTTAGTCATGTTTGACCCGAGTTGACCTAGGGTTGACCAGAGTTGACCAGTTCACCAGAAGTCAACTGTAAGTCAACCCTTGACTTAGATTGACCTAGTTTGACTTGCTTTGACTTGCCTTGACCTAGTTTGACTTGGTATGACTTGATTTTACTTCCAAACCCTTATATTAATACAGTATTCCAACTATAGGTCCTCGAGGCACTGTTCTAGGACTCAGTTGACATATTCCACCAGATCGCAGGCGAGTACATTCTCTGATAACTTTTTTCTAATTTATGATAACTGTTATGATTCATGTACTTAGTGTAGATATGCTTATTCCTGACACATGGTTCTCACGGATTGGTATTCCTGGATCCCGACGAGAGATGTTTTTCCTTCTTAGGTTGGGATGTATTGTGCAAGCTCCCTTGTAGCTCTTGCTCAATATATGGTCACTGATTCTAGAGAAGACTTGCTCCCTTCTCATTAGAATCCCGTGCAGTGACGTGTCCTGTTTGGATCCATTTTACCAGTTGGGGGTAGGGGGAGTAGTAGCGTATGCCTATAATCATATCCCCTTACATTCTTGAACAGTGTGAGTCATATACCGCACTTATGACTTGCCAGGCCAGTTCTCGACAGGTACCCAAGCCGATCACAAGTTGAAACTGCTACTCACACACATTGGATATATGGCTTACCTTGATTTGTGTACATACCATGATTCAGTTCTACTTTCTTGTTCTAGCTCTAGCTCTACAGCTTACCATGCCATGATACATATATGTACACTCCATCATTTCATTGTATATGCTCTATTTACAGTCTTATAGATTTTATTCTATCTTGAGATCTGTTATGAGATATATGTACTCGTTCCATCCTGACCGGATATGTTGACAAAATTTTAGGAGTAGTTGTGCCCTCAGTATTGGACTTCATGATGTTGCGAGCTGAGGTGGATCTCACTATTCTTCTATGTGAGTTGTCTGGTAGTTATCCTTAGTTAGTCTTGTTGTTTTCTTATTTTCTTGTCTTATGATCATTGTAGATTCTAGTTGTTCTAGTGTACTGTTATTATTTCTTGTCTTATCTTCCTTAGTTTTCGTGATAAGATATGAGTAAATTTCTAGTTATGGATCTTTAGATGTTGTAGTTAGTATAGTATACTTGACAGCGTTCTACCGCCGATACTGCGGCGTAGGCTGGGCGCGGCCCACGTATTCGTACCCGTATATGAAAATTTCTATTGTCAGAAAATTTCTTTACCCTATATGAAAATTTCTGTTGTCAGAAAGATGGCCTAGGACTCGTCGAGGTGGTGCTGCTGTCGAGGAAGGGGTCGAGGCAAAAAACCTTGGAGGTCGACACGGAGGAAGTCTCCGTCGTCAACAAGAGCCAGTGACTGTTAAAGAGAAGGTGTTACCAAAGGTCGAGGTCAAGGAAGAACCGATGACCATCAGGAAAGAGATTTCTCCCAAGCTTGAAGTTAAGGAGGAGTCACCGTCAGAGAGTAGTAGCATCGGGACCGACCCTCCTGTCCCTACAGAAGACCTCAACCAGATTGAGCCTTCGTATGCAAAGTGGCTAATAGAATGGTACATGCCTCAACGCAACTATGATCCCTGGCTGTGAGGATCATCGTCTGACTTGTGGTCTTTGTTGAGGCCAAAGTCGATTTTTCTATGTGTTTTGGAATATTTGTGGAAATTTTGAAATATTTGTGCTATGATCGGATTATAACGACGGATATTAGGTTACTCTTTCGGATAATTAATGTCTATTTTATATTAGTTGGTTTGGTCTATATGATTCTTGGATAATTGGTGTGCATTAAATTCGTATGTGCATATTTGGTCTATGTGATTCTTGGATAATTGGTGTGCATTATATTTGGTCTATGTGATTGTTGGATAATTGGTGTGCATTATATATTTGTTTGGTTTATGCATATTTTTGCGAACAGGGAAAGCGCTGTAATTTTTTTTTCAAAATTCTCAGTTAGCGACGGACTTGTGACGTTGAGCGACGGATATTACCAGTTTTCGACTACTTTTCGACGGCTAATCCGTCGCTAACTGGAGATTGAAAATGTTTCCAGGTAGCGACGGGTGGTCGACGGAATATCCGTCGGCATGGTATATAGTTCGACGGAATAGCGACGACCTATCCGTCGCCCTTGTTCTGGAAATACCAAGAATTTCCAGAACATGGTCGACGGATAATCCGTCCATATGCCGTCGAAGATATCGACGGAATAGCGACGACTATTCCGTCGCCATGGTGCTGGAAATGACAAGAATTTTTAGAACTGATCGACGGATTTTTCATCAGAAAACCGTCGCTAATCCGTCCTTTGTTATCAAAGGCGTCGACAGATTAGCGACGACATGATACACTCTGATACGCTATTACGATGGGTTACCGACGGAACTTTACGTCGCTATTGTCTACACAGTTCAGTATTAATACTTGAAATGGACGATAGTCCGTCGAAAAGTCGTCGCTAATGCTTCGTATTGTTAAGTCGACAAAACGTCGCTTTTCCGTCGTATGACGACTACGTAGCGACGGACAGTATTAGCGACGAGCTGATTGCCGACGGATTTTTTTGGCTAAAATCCGTCAGTGATCGGTCGCTAATGGAAGTCCCGTCGGATTGGCGACGGATAGGGCCGTCGCTAAATCGATAAATTTTGGTAGTAAGAATCCAGAGATTCAGAGGATATGAACGGAGATCAAAGACGAGTACTGATTGAGACATCTATCCGGTAAACCCTCACATCTTGAATGCCAGACCTGCATGGGCCACCACTTAAACCATGTGATGCCCCAGAACCAGAATACGGAGAGCGGGGGCGTACATAGCCAGCTACGTATATTGAATGAAATCTACCTCGCTATACGGTTACGGCTGTCTAGATTGAGGGTTTTACTACAAGCCAACGGTCTCTTAAGGTCAGCCTATTGTCTCAATCTCAAACAAATAATGTAATATATAGATGTTAGACCACCAAATACAATAAAAGGCGTTCCAAATATTACATATTCAGTTGATCATGAAGCTAGTCATACAAATGAGAGGACTAGCAAGAGTTAGTCATACTGATCAACCATAGGATTTATTAATAATGTTTACAGCCCGTAGCAGACAGTAAGTAATAAGCATCGAGCTAACAGGTGCTCGTGGCTAAACGCCTCAAAAGAATAATTTTACAATAGAGTGAGCGAAACAAAATAGAAAATCCACTCGTAGCCCGAGTTCCTTCTAGTCGCCACCATCGGGCTGGAGGTTTGGTAGATCCTCGGGTGCTGTTCCAAAATCTGGCCACAGAAAACCAGCTGAGTCAAACCCCAGAAAGAGCAAGTACCACAAAGGAGGCCACAAAATAAGACAAAGTGTAGCCCTCTTCCAGAATTTTGATAATATATTTTATTTATTTATTTATTTGAATTAAATGGTGATTTTGGAATTTTATAAATATTATTTAGTTAATTTTTACGGCATATGATTTTAGCCATGGTTGAGTTTTGGTACAAGGTGACTAGAAATCGGGCACAGATAGTGCAATGACATGCTTTGACTAGAGTATTAGCCCTGGTAGGGAAGGCGAGCCATAGTGATGTCCTAACTAGGAAAACAGGCCGAGTTACGACTTAAACCCTTACCGTATACTTTTATTTATTATTTATATTATTGAGTTTTGGGAAAAACGATTATACCAGTTTAGCCGGACTGGACCTGAACTGAGCCCAAGTCCAGGTAGTCACGTGGCACGTCCAATGACAATCGTGTGATGGAATTTGGTATGAGGGTGTTGTATTCCGTTTTAATGACTTAATGAATATTCCCAAGTATTCATAATTTTAATATTATAAAATATTATTATTAGTGGATACGACGACATTTGTAGAAAAAAGTCCTGGTATATTTTAGGATTTTTAGACTGTGCAATATGGTATATATACCATTATTAATTTATTGAAATTATTATTATTATTATTATATTACTATTATCAATATTAGTGAGATTATTATTAATAATAATATTTTATTATTGGTTATATTATTATTATTATTAACTAATAAAGGAATATATAAGATAAATATTACTATATTATATGTAAATATATGTTGAAGAAGTATACATATGAGTATATATATATAATAGATGTATATCTAGATATATATATAATATATTATATATTATATATATATATAAATAATATATATTTATATATATATATATATATATATATATATATAGATATATATATATAAATATATATATATATTATATATATATATATTATATATATATATTATATATAGGTGTATAAAATATATATATATTATATATATATATCTATATATATATATATATATATATATATATATTATATATATATATAATGTATATGTGTATGTGTATGTGTATATAAAATATATGATGTACGTGTATATTTGTATGTGTAGTGCAAATATATTATATGTGTGTAAATATAGATAAATGTAAGGATAAATAGTGTGTGTATATTATAGATATATATATGTAGAAATAGTATATA
>JANAVB010009703.1:0-46050 GCA_029216955.1 Iris pallida
TTGGTTGAATTCGACGCCAAAGTTGGCCGTCCGAATTCGTAATTTCCAACTTGTAAAATTCTATTTTTGAACACGGGACTCCAGATTTCATTTCTGACACCACCATTAGACTTGTGGCGTCGTTCTGACATATTTTCATATAAAATTTGTTAGATTTGGAGAACGTGGGCCCTGTCAATTTTTCGGTGCAAAGTGGGTCCCACATTCTGGGTCAACGGAACTTTTTGATGCCGGCTCATCGGAATCCAATTTGGATATACCGTTGAGTTCGTATCGTCATTCTGGACTCGTTGACATATAATTTGCTAGGTTTTGGTGGACATTGGATCGGCACGCATTTCGGTGCAAGTCGGATACCAATATCCGGGTCAACGGTCATTTTGAGATCGGCTCATCGGAATCCAATTCCGGAGATACCGTTGAGTTGTATCATCATTCTGGACTCGTTGACAGGTAGTTTGCTGAGTTTTGAGAACATTGGCTCCGGCACGCATTTCGTGCAAACCGAATTCCAAGTTCTGGTCAACGGACCAAATTGAGATCGGGTCAACGAATCCAATTCTGGAGATACCGTTGGGTTCGTATCGTCATTCTGGTTTTGTGGACATATAATTTGTTATATTTTATAGACTTGTTTTCTTGCACGTTTTTCGGTGTAAAACGGCTCCGACACGGACACCGTTTTGATCCGAAATTATCTTTTTGCCCTTGTGTCCAAATTGGACCGTTGGGTAGGATATCCTAGCTAATTTGACCATTCTGGACACGTTGGCGATGTTTATTTCATCGTCCGACAATGTTTGTTGATAATTTCTCTGAGTTTAACCTTTTTATAATTAATTAATAATTAATTCTTATAATGTTCGTATTTCGGGATTAGTACAACGAAACTGAGCTCAGTCGATTCCAGTGATCTCACATCGCTGAAATTGACAAGATGGACACGTGGATCACTATAATAAGATTATCAATTTTACCGATAATCTTCTTATCTCGATTTGCGTGACGTAAGTTTCGACGTACAAATAACGAAGTACACTTAATATTAGACTAGAATTGACCCTGTTTGACCAGAGTTGACCAGTTGACCCAAAGTCAACTGTAAGTCAACACTTGACCTAGTTTGACTAGATTATTGACCGGAGTCGACCTAGAGTTGTTTTGACTTAGAAGAACCTAGAATAATGTAGATTGATTATAGAGATTCATTTATTACAACTTGAACACCTTGTAACCTGTGTTGCTTTAAATAGGACTCTGTGGCTTCAGTTGGACCCCCTATACTTATTAGCTGTTCAGGTTATCAGGCGAGTACATTCTCTGATTATTTCATATCCTGCTTAGAATTATTTCATGCATTAAATTACTTTACTTGTACTGTCACGTTGGTCACACGGATTGGTACTATACGGATCCCCACTTGAGATGTTATCCTTAGGAAGCATCGGGTACTACATGTTTTGTGTGTTTCACTTACATGTCGTATCAATATGCTTCACAGGTTCTTCGATCACTTGTGACATATACTCTTATGATCACAGAGTCTCCTAGAATCCCCATTTTGGGACTACTATGTACCACCCTTCGGGGACTTACCACCCTTCGGGGGCTTATCACCTTTCGGAGGCTTACCACCCTTTGGGGGCTTATTACCTTTCGGAGGCTTATCACCCTTCGGGGGCTGTACATAGTATCATAACATAACCTGTTTGGATCCTTGTGTACTGATTGGGGGTACGGGGGAGTAGAAGTAGACATGTGAATAATACCCAAGTAGTATCTATTAGAATCTCTTCCATAGTGTCTTATCAGAATCTCCTATGCCATTTATATGTCTATATTGTACTCTGACTCACTAGCCACTGTTAGTCTCTATTTATAGTAGATATTTCTATTACAGCTCTCTCTCTGTTTACATACAACATTTCTTTCAGTACTTGTATCTTACTTTACTGCATGATTATATTTTCTAGCCTGCTATGAACTGTTGAGATGTATTGTGCTCGTTCCTGTCCTGACTGGACCTGTTGATAAATTTACAGATGGCCTGGGATTGCCTGCTAGCCTAGATGAGACACAGTAGAGGTTGTTTAGGTAGTTATTTCATTTTGTCTGGAGTTGTATTTACTTTGTGGATTACTGTATCTGTATTTGAGTTTTGAAATGTATTTCTGGGTTTATGTATCTTAGACACTTAGACTTCTATCTTCTGTATCTCTTTTGGATTTCATGTTTTATCTATCCTTATCATGCTCTACCTTAGATGTGATTGAGTCTGTATCTGCTATGTCACCCCCATTCGGGGAGTATAAACTGCTTAGCATTATATTGTTAGATGTTGTGACCTAGGACAGCGTTCTACCGCCGACACTACGGCGTAGGCTGGGCGTCGTTACGTTCTCGTACCCTAACTGTGGGTGCGGGTCGTGACACGTTTTTAGTGGTGGCCCATGCAGGTCGAGTTTGTGTAGTGGTATTCGAACTAGAGTACCACTACAGCCTGTAGTAGGATTAGGATATATTATGAAGATACTCAATCACAGTTAGGATCCCTTGAGAGATTCCTGGGACGACCCTTGAGAATCTTATTTAATTTCGATTTGAAAACTCTCTTTTTCCTTGATTTGATTTATCTTTACTTTCTGTTGTTGAATTTGATTTTGATGGATTATTATTGAATTTGAGTTTGTATTTATTAATTTTGATGAAGATTGTTGAAATTTGAATCTTGATGTTAGCTATAGCATCCGAGTTTGTAGTTATATGATTTGAAGGATTTTGTTCATTTCTGAATTTTGATGTTCGTTGATAAATTTGATTTTTTTGGGTATTCATTGTTGATTTAATTTAATTTTTGGTAAGATGAAATTATATGGGCTAGGTCATCTAAGTAATGAAAATCTTGTCTTCTATAGTCACATTAGCCAGCATGGTGAAGACATATAGTCTGACTTTGGATATATTTCTTGGGTGTGGGAATTTAAGGTTTTTGCAGCCAAGCTAGCGGCATCGCGAAAATGTTAAATACCATGATTCTAGAGGTATGTGCATAAGTCAAGGACTCTGTGATTATCGTAGCCTTGCTTACTAGTATGACGAGGATTTAGAGTACCATGATTTTGGATAGACGCATATGATTATCAGATTGTACCTTAAATATTTTCGAACATGTTTTTGCGGCTCTTGTTTCAGTCATTAAAAAAAAAGAATTATTGTTGTTTTGTTTTGTTTTGTCTCTCCTTGTTTACCTAGGATGTAGCTTTAGCTATTTTTATAAATCTTGTGTAACTTCTTACAAATTTATTTTTTCTTAATACAATAAATCAGTGATTTTGCTAGGCCTTATTTTGGATTTGATATTATAGCTTTGATTTCAAAATGGGTCCCCCCTTTAAACAGATAAGCAGAACAGATTCTTTTATCATTCTCTTCCTGCCAATATTTTATTTCCATCATTCCTTGTCTTATATAACTGTCATGATTACATCAATTCCCTATCTCGTATATAATTATGTCAGCTATACCTTGAAAACTCTTGAATCTTCATATCATTTTGCCTGATAAATGTTGAAAAAATGACATAAATCATCTAGTTCAGAAATGACGTAATTGGTTATCATAGGATGATTTTGTAGGAATCAGAATGTTGGATGTCTAATATATTAAAAAAAAATTGAAATGGAGATGTGGTAAAGGTTTAAAATGAAATCGAGGGATAAATGTTATCAATTTAGAAACAATCACGGAAAGTTGGTTATGAATAATTCATGGATGTATTTCAAAACTAATGAGGATGTTCAAGGTCAACCTAGTTTTGAGAACTTAGAAAATCTTGGTTATGGATTCTGGAAAAAAAAAAACTTTTACTCTGAGGCTATGTAGAATTTTTTTTAAAAAAAAAGGAGAAGTGAGAATTTTATTGTATTAAATGATTATGCGAAATTGAACTAGATATTTTAAGAGGGTGACTAGAGACAGAGAGAACACAAAGATTTTACGTTATAGAAATTATTTTAGATGATTGGGAGAAATTGTGGAATTCAAAAGGATAACATTTGAAGGTGAACGTTGAAGAAAATATGAAGGTTAATTTATAAACAAGAATAAATTTGTGTGATATAGTGGTATTGGAGTTAAATTAAATACGAGACTTGATTTAAATAAGTCCAAGGATTCCATAAACTGGATTTAGAGGTTTCGGATCTAATTTAGAACGAGGTGAAAGAATTTGGAAACTTGATTAAATGGATAAGTGTTGATACCTAATTAAGAGGGGTATGCTTCGTGGAAAATATTTTGGAAGTTTGGAATTTTGTCTATGGTGATTGTGGTAAAGGTTTAGATGACTGAAGGTTATAAAATTTCGATGATAGTCATATGAAGGTTGATTTTCATATTGGGACTTGTGAAAAAAAAAGGAATATGGTTTGGCAAATGATAAACTGATAGTATTAGAGAGGGATGATTTGCTGACTTCGTATGAAATCTTTTCTTGTGTTCTCTAAAAAGGGTTTTTTCAATATAATTGAATCCTAGTTCCTTAATCACGACCAAATCGACTTCGATCACCTTTTTTATCATATTTATATCTTGGGTTGTACTTAATTGAATTAAATTTGATTGTGACCTGAATCTCCATCCTTGTATGCTCGATCTCAGACTTTGTTGAACTGTCCTCCATATTGCCTAAATCTTGATTTCCCCAATTTGATCAACTTAGATCGTATCGAGACTAAATATTCTTAATACGTATTGTGATTGGAATTTTTCATGAAATTGGCTTTCATTCTTTAACTTTGATTTTGATTTTTTTTGAACCCTTTAAAGATAATTGGTAGTTACTTTTCTTTATTTATATGATAAGTACCAGTTTTCACATAGGATGGTAGGTTGTCTTACAGTTTTGATGGTTTGTTGTTTTTGTAACTTTTGTTTAGCACCCTAGATTGCTTGTGTGTTTTGATACCCTATAACCGATTCAGTTATCATGACTAGTATAACTAGATGAGACTTCCACTACCACCGTATGCCATGACCCTGTACGTCGTCCTTTTTAATCACATTGTTTGAGTTCTGGGACTTTGATTGTGGGGGTTTGACCTAGAGGGAGTATAAACAATTTTAATTTCGAGGACAAAATTTTTATAAGGTGGGTAGGATGTGAGCACCCTGAATTTCGGGTTGATTTTTTTTTATTTTTATTTATTTTCTGATTGATTTTTAATTTCAATAAATAATTTATTTCTGTTATTTATCTTTAAGTGTACTTTTCCGTGCCATTGATATTTGGAGTGTCAGGGATGTTCAACTCTAGAAATCTTCTTCACGAGTTTTGGAGTGGACAGGATTACCTTCATGATGGTATATAGTGTCCCATCCAAACTTGTTCCCTTGTACTCTTTTTGTTTCGCTGAACTTCGGGTTGATTTAGACCATTTGATTATTAATTATTTTCCCACTCTTTTCTTTGATCATTTTCAGTACGTTACCGTGACTTTTTAATTGGGAGCGCAAGACCAGTCAGTTTCTTGAAACCAACTTCTCATGCATGGTCTACTCGAGACGCTCGTCACCCATGACCTTCGTGTCCCACTCAGACACGTCATTTTGTGCTCCAATTGCTTCACACAACTTTTCTGACACGTGACCCGATTGACTAAGTTTTGACCTCGGTTGACCAAGTTTGACTGCTTTGATCAAAAGACAACTATCAGTCAACACTTGGACTAGAAATATCTAGAACTTGACCAGAGTTGACCAGTTGACCAAAAGTCAACTGTTAGTCAACATTAGCCTAGTTTGACCTAGAATTGACTAGAGTTGACCAGTTAATCAAAAGTCAACTATAAGTCAACCTTTGAACCAGTTTGACCTAGTTTGACTTCCTGTGACCTAGTTTGACCTAATGTGACTCAGCGTGACCTAGTTTGACTTAGTTGGACTGAGATTGACCTAGATTACATAGCTTATACTATATAATCATGCCTAATACTGTTGAACCCTAATTAGCTTATATATATCTCATCTTTAGGTTTGTGGCATCACTCTGAGCATCGACCCTATTTGACAGCTCAGGACCGCAAGCGAGTACATTATCTGATAGTAGTTTCTTGTCTTGATATCTTCTGTATCCGATTTAGTTATAGTATTTTACTTGATTCTTGTCACGATGGTGTACGGACTAGTGTACGTTGGATCCTGGCATGAGATGTTATTCCTGGACTTTCTTGGTATATTGGTACATTGTTGGATCTTGTCTCTTGTACTTGTATAGACACCGATTTCTGAGGAGATTAGCTACCCTCTTGGAGAATACCGTGTCATGACATGCTATGTCCGGATCCATATACTATTCGGGGATGTGGAGTTGTTAGTGGTTATGTGATCAATACCATACTTGTATTCCTATACATGTTCATAGCTATACCCTTACTTCACGTAGCGTAAATCCTGACCCTACTTGTTCATAGCTTTCCATGCTGGCTGGCTTGACCCAGAGTTCTTGTTGTTCTTGTTCATAGCCAGTCAGATGGTATATCTTGATCTTGACCCAAGCCGATCACATAATGCTCTAATATCTCAAGACACATTTTATGTTTATATTATACATCAGATATTTCTGTACTATTCTACTTTCCTGTATGTTACACCATGACATGATTTTTAGTTTATATATCATGTTTTACTTACAGTCTTGATATATCATCTTGTATTCCATTATGATTGTCTCTTATAGCATTTGTCAATACTATGAAACTGTTGTTGGAGGTGTACTTGCTCATTTTCCTGACAGGATAACCGTTGATGTTTACAGAGGATATGTTGGCTGATTGCTCTACCTTTTACGGGTATGGCCAGGATAGAGTTTGATGAGACATTACCCCTGGAGCCCGTAGATGATATAGTCCCTATTTAGATTTGCTAGATAGGTTTGTCTGGACTGTGAGCCAGCTAGTATTGATCCTTATATTATATTTGTATTTGGAACCTTGTGTTATGTTTTCGACTCTCTACTATGTTTGTGACTTTGCTTCTATTTTCGTACTCCATCATATCTTTTATGACATTCGTGCCTATCTTCCTTAGATGTCTTGTGATTGAGTTGAGATTATATACCTCTGTGCGGAGATGATAGGTACATATATATTGTGTCTAGATGATATACTTTCTAGTAGAACTATACAGCGTTCTACCGCCGATTCTGCGACATAGGCTGGACGTACCCACGTGCTCGTGCCCCTAATCAGGGTGCGGGTCGTAACAAGTGCTCGGCGTGGGGTCCTGGCATGTCGAGGGAGACGCCCAAGGTCGGAGATCAGTAAAAGGAAATCGAGGACGAGAGGGCTGTTTTGGAGTCGAAGGAAATACCAGGTTTCCGAAGTTTTTTTTTTCTAGTATATATTTGATTTTTAAACTTTGATTTCCAATCGATTGGATATAGATTCAAATCTAGGATTTAATCCCATATGTGGAGAATTCGAGTAAGGTGGTGAAAATCAAATTTTGAATGGATTTGATAAGTATTTTATGGTGTTTGTATTCACCAAGATTTTAAATGATGGTTTTAAACCATCGGTTTGCAGGGCTTCTAAAACCCTATGCTCGGGCTTGGGTTGGGGTGGAGATGAACAGTACCTACGGGCACTGTTCACTCATATGTTGTTGTTTTTTATTTATAAAACTTACATATTTATATATATATATATACTAGGAAAAATATTAAAATCTTAATAATCTCTAATAAAAGTTTTCTAGAAATAAAATTTAATATCTCAAAAATATATTTAAAATCTTAATATACATTATAGCAACACATATAGAAACCCATATGCATATATTTTTAGCAAACATGTCTTTATATATATATATATATATATATATATATATATATATATATATATATATAATATATATATATATATATATATATATATATATATATATATATATATATATATATTTCTTTTCCATTCCTAAATAATCAATACATTTTGGTAGTTAAAGAAAAACACAAACTCATTTAAGAAAAATCTAAAATAATTATAAAAGCCTTTGTGGCACTTTGTAGTTGTAGGAAAAACTTATATATAAATTATCCATTAAATATTTAACAAATGGTTCCATGTTAATAATAATAGTAATAGTGATAATATTAATGCAGTAATAATAATAACCACAAAAATAATCATGATAATAATAATAATGGTAATAATAATAACCATAAAATAATACAAACTATTAGTAAGGTTATAATAATTTAGAAAAGTACGTATCACTACTAATACTTTTATTTTAATTTTATAAACATAATTTCCAAAAGCCCAGAAGTAATAATTACAAATAAATAAATACTAAAAATTTAAAAAATGTATAAGATAGCCATAAAATGATTTAATAAATTTAAACCACTAAATACTCAAATAAAATAATTCAAGTTGCACATACAACTAATATGCTAGTCAAGGCACTTGCATGCACTAGCCATGCCACATGGTCCAGTCGGAGTGCATGACAAAATTTAAGCATGACTAAGGATATGTTTATAATTTATTAACAAAATAATTCAAAACAAAATATTTAAGCAATAAAAATAAAAATAAAAATAAAAATAAAATCTTCTAAAATTTTGGGGGATTACAATAGCATATTTTACCCAATAGATACATAATGTGTCGTACTCTCATAATTCTAGAAAAAAATTTAATGAGTTTTAAGGATATAGAAAAAATGGGTAAACTTTTGAGCAAGTGAAATAAGAATTAATTTTATGTACCCACTCGTCTAAGAGAACCAGAAGTTCATCTAAATAGATTATCCATCTATTCAGTAGGATATACACTAGGAATATCAAGTCACATATATACTATCATGAGCTAGAAGCTCATTCATATATCATGAGCCAAAAAGCTCAATCCTATAAGGGTCAATTATGAGCCAGAAGCTGAATGATCATATAACTTTTAAATTATGACATGATCGACAAGACACCCAAAACAAAGATGATAAGAATTATCAATATTAATTTGTGTGATAATCTCTTACCAAATTACAACATACATCCTTGATCTCAAAGATAAAGTTTGTTTCTAAACCATCAATCATGAAGATTGTATATGAATAATTAGTAACACGATTTTGAACTGCATTAGATGACTTATGTTAGAATTATTTGAAACTGTAATATTGGCATCTATATTTTGTAAATTATTATGTTTATCTCCTTAGATTATTAAATCTTCTAGACATGAAATATTTTTGTGATAAAATATTTTTTGTGATCTGTCACGTTAACAAGACATAATTCCCGCTTAGGGGGAGATATAAAGAAGATGAATTATCGTTCTAGAAGAACAAATTATCATTCTAGAAGAACGTCTTGCATCATCGTTCTCGAAGAACGTTCTAAAGCATCATTCCAGAAGAACGTATCATGGCATATTTCTACTTTATCTAATCTTGACTAAATGAGGAGAAATTATTCTTTGTTTTTTACTGCAAATAAAATATTAGGTGCACTACTAGAATAAGTCATATTAGCGATGCAATTAGCGACGTTTTAATAAAACGTCGCTACCGTTTAAGGAATTAGCAACATATTCTATAAACGTCGCAATACGTCACTATTACCGACGATCGGCAACGTTTTGCGACTTTTTTTGTATAAGAAAACATACGTCACAGATAAGTCGAAAAACGTCGCTAATGTCACTAATATTAGCAACGTTTACCGACGTAACTACTGTAACGTTGCTAATTTCACTAATATTAGCGACGTTTACCGACGTATAGGTGTGACGTCGCTAAATTGAAAATATAGGGCATTCAGTTTTCATTACCCCCATTATTTTTTGATCAAAATTTTCCCAAACGAAAGCGCCCTCCCCTCGACGACCCTCCCCCCTCGGCCTCCGGCGACCCCCTCCTCCCTTGGCCTCCGGCGATCCCCTCCCCCCTCGGCGACCCTCCCCCCTCGGCCCCCGACCCTCCGTGACCCCGTTCAGCGACCCTGCTCCCACCGGCGACCCCCTCGGCGACCCAGCTCTCCCTCGTCGACCCCGCTCACCCTCATCTCCAGCTCCCCACCGGCGACCCCCTGCCCCCTCTTCGACCCGCTCCTCCGACCCCGACTAGGTAAATCCTAACCTAAATGTTAGTTAATTTGATGCATGGTTGATATATATATATATATATATATATATATATATATATATATATATATATATATATATATATATATATATATATATATATATATTTTATGTTCATTTGACACATGCTTTATATAGTTAGTTTGACCCCCTGCCACCAATTTTTCCACCAATTGTAGTTAATTTGACACATGCTTTATATATATATATATATATATATATATATATATATATATATATATATATATATATTATATATATATATATATATATATGTGTGTGTGTGTGTGTGTGTGTGTGTGTGTGTGTGTGTGTGTGTGTGTGTGTGTGTATGTTAACATTATGATTCACAGAATAGGGACAAGGGGTCATCCAATTCCTGCCGAATGATTTTATAACCCACCCACTTAATTTTTATTTTGTACTACTACTGTTGTTGTTGGATCATTCTCTAGGTTGAACATGTGAATACTAATTTATATATTTTTACAATTTTTCTTTTATTTCAATTAACGATTAGTTTAACTAATAATAGATTAATCAGTTGAATTTATATACATTTGGAAATCCTTCCTAAGTAATCTATTAGTTTATACATTTTTCTCTCTTTTCTGGGGCCTATATCCAAGGCAATCATAATCAACAGATTATAGGACAAACACACCTCTTTATACTTTATAGGCTAATTAGTGTTTAGACCTTGGATTTTATAGCGGTTGGTTTAGAATTTAAGTCCTCATATGTCCAATTATAGAGTGTAGATTCTGAATTTTTATTTTATTTTTCTATTATACCCTTATTTCATGGTTGATATTAATAAAATTTACATATATGCTAGGGAAGGTATAATGAGGAAAAAAATAATAAATTATTTTTTAGGATTTAAATTTTTCAAGACATGTGAGGAATTAAACTCTAAGTTGGTATAAATTTTGGAATCTAAACACTAATTTCCAAATCTATTAACTAGCAACCTAGTTAGCTTGGATCAACTTAGATTAATACTACTTGATTATGAAAAAAATGAGTCAACTTGATGCACAAAAAATTGAGGCAAATTACGTACGTTGCAAAATGCATATATGTTAATTTGGGGCAAATTTGTCTCTATAAGATTGTCTAGGCATGCAAGAGAGATAATGTTGAAGGGATTATGAGTACCAATTCACTTCTAAGACGGTAGGGGATAGTAGGTCGACCTACATATTAAACTTAAAAATACAAAAGAAAACGCAGTAGGTGATAGTAGGGGATATAGAGTGAGTATCCTAATAGTATATAAGATATTTTAGAAGTAAAGTGTCCGTGTCAGTCCGAAGTAAGGTGTCCAACATCGACCCTTTCGGTTTATAAGAGTTACTTCACTCATTTTGTCAAGACAAGTAAACTTTTTAAATGTTGACGGTATATATACCGTCAAAATTTGGTTTTGCCTTGTAGCTACAGGCAGTTGCCTGCATTTTGCCTTATAACTTGGCCTTTGGCCTGTGCTTGAGCAGTGTGGACTTCCAGGTTAGGGTGTTAGTTCATGATTAGCATTGTTTAGATATTAGTTTCAGTTAAAGGGTTAGTTTAGATTAGGATATTAGTTTATGTTAGAAGGAATATGAGAGTTAGTAGATATTAAAGTAGGATATTAATTTATTAGTTAGGATAGATAGTTTGAGTTAGGATACTGCTCAAGCACAGGCCAAAGGGTCGATATTGGATATTAATTTAAAAAGTTTTACCTTTCTTGACAAACTGGGTGAAGTAACTCTTGTAGACCCAAAGGATCGATATTGGACAGTTGGTGTCGTGTACTCCTACAAGTACAATTATACCTCGACAGACACCTTTTTTACAAGAGGTTGGGGAGAAATTGAGATGAGTATCAGAATCGATATCGGATTAGTATCGACCGTATCGGATTAATATCGGCCGTATGTACTTAGTGTCGTGTACTCCTACAAGTACAATTATACCTCGACTGTATATACTTAGTATCGACCGTATCGGATTAGTATTGTTCTATCGGATACGACACTTTGACAGAAGACAGTTGTTTTAGTCCCAACACAGTTGTTTTTGTTTCTTCCTTCAAATTCTTTGTTTGTAATATGTGGAATGAATGAACAGTTTATGTTGTGCACCCATATCTAAACTGCCTTAACATTCATTCACTGACTGCAATGTACATATATCTATCTTACAGAATTATCCTCAATTGGATATGAATATGAATTACTACTTACAGAATCGTTCGTGGATATACAACCGTTATCCTGATGACATGTACGATGTGCGGGATGAATTCATAGAGGGTGTACAGCATTTCCTACAGTTTGCCAAGGCATTCCCTCAGTACATGGACGGTACCAAAATTAAGTGTCCATGTGTGAGATGTCGCAACTTGAAATATCATCCAGAAGTGGAAGTCATGTATCATTTATACTCGAAGGGTTTTATGCCGAATTACTATCAGTGGAGCGCGCACGGAGAACTTGTGTCTTTAGCATCGGAGTATGAGCCTTATGTGGATGTCCACAATAACGCTGCTTACGACGATGGGTTAGTGAACATGATTTTTGACGCGGCGGGGCCTAGTTTCGATCCGGACGATCATGATGCACCAGAGAAGGCACCGAACGCCGTTGCTGCACAGTTCATGGAGTTGCTGGAGAATGCAAGGACTCCATTATATCCTAGTTATGAGGATCATTCACCGTTGGAGGTGGTTACAAGATTATTGAGCATTAAGTCCGATTTTAACATGTCGCAAGATTGCTACAACCGACTTATGGAGTTGCTTATAGAAATATTGCCTGAGGGTGCTAAGTTGCCTAAAGACTTCTACCGGTCTAAGAGGATGGTGAGATCGCTCTGGATGGGATACAAGAAAATTGATGCATGTCGCAACGGGTACATGTTGTACTACAAAGACGACAAGGATGAAGACGCCTGCAAATTTTGTGGTGCCGATCGCTACAAGGACAGTGGTAGAAGAAAGTCTGTCGGTGCCAGGAAGCCTACCGATTCGATGCACTACTTGCCGTTGATGCCGCGGTTGCAGCGGTTGTTTATGGTGAAAGAAACTGCAGAAAATATGGGTTGGTATAAGTGGAAAGAGACCGAAGGAGTGTTGGATCACCCATCTGATGGAGAAGCATGGAAGCACTTTGATCGAGAGTATCCAGATTTTTCTTCTGATCCGCGTAATGTCAGATTGGGTCTCTGCTCCGACGGTTTTACCCCATTTGGACTTTCGGGATCCCAGTATTCGTGTTGGCCTTTGATCGTCACTCCGTACAATCTACCGCCTTGGATGTGCATGAAGACTCCGTATATGTTCCTCACTGTTATTATCCCAGGTTTGAACAATCCGAAAAGGAACATCGATGTGTATTTACAGCCATTGATTGATGAGTTGAATCAGCTATGGAAAGTAGGTTCCAACACACACGATGTATCTAGAAAACAAAATTTTCAGATGCGGACAACACTTATGTGGACCATCAACGACTTTTCGGCCTATGGTATATTATCTGGATGGAGCACGCATGGTCGTCTTTTATGTCCGTATTGCATGGATCGCACTAAGGCTTTCCGTTTGAAACACGGAGGCAAATCGTGCTTCTTCGATTGTCATCGAAAATTCCTGCCGAAGGATCATCCGTTCCGGAGGAACATGAATGCTTTTCGTGCTGGCGTTGTGGAGAAGGCTAATCCCCCGCCAAGGTGGCCCGGATACACGATATGGAAAGAGATAAAAGATTCACCAAGAGCTATTGAAGATCCTGCTTCGGGCTACAAGTGTGACGGATTTGGTCGCACTCATAACTGGACGAAGAGGAGTATATTCTGGGATCTGCCATATTGGAGCACCAATCTGATTAGACATAACCTTGATGTCATGTATATCGAGAAGAATGTGTTTAAGAACATAATTAATACTGTAATGGACGTAAAGGGGAAGACGAAAGACAATCCAAAGGCTAGATTGGACTTGGAAGAAATATGTAGACATCCTGCATTACATTTGATAGAGACAGGAATGGAAAGTTGAAGCAGCCTAATGCAATTTTTTCACTGGAGAAGGAGGATAAAGTGAGACTTTGTAGGTAGATTCAAGGTCTAAAATTTTCAGACAGGTATGTTTCGAACTTGAGAAGATGCATCGACCTCAAGGAGAACAAACTGACAGGTATGAAGAGCCATGATTGTCACATATTCATAGAGAGGTTAATTCCGATTGCATTTCAGGAATTCTTACCCCCGGTTGTTTGGGATCCATTGACCGAGCTTAGCATATTCTTCAGAGATCTTTGTTCTAGTAAGTTGCTCGTCGATCGTCTAGAAAAGCAGGAGAACGATATTGCGGTAACACTGTGCAAGCTCGAGAAGGTATTTTCTCCTGGATTCTTCGACTCCATGGAGCATTTGCCAATTCATCTTTTCTACGAGGCACGTATTGGTGGACCTGTTGGTTATCGGTGGATGTACCTGTTTGAGCGGCATTTGAACCACCTAAAGAGGAAGGTGAAAAACAAAGCTCGGGTCGAGGGTTCTATTTGTGAAGCCTATATTCTCGAGGAGATTACAAACTTCTGCTCGAAGTATTTCAAACCTCATGTTGCTACGAATAGAACGAGGGCTCCGAGAAACAACGACGGTTATCAAGAATCTAATGACGGAATACTGAAAGTATTCAATGCGTCCGGAAAGGCTTCGGGAAAAATGAAGAAGAGATATTTGAATGACGAAGAGCTAAGGGCTGCTCAGTTGTATGTATTACTCAATTGCGACGAGAATGAAGTGGAGAAGCTAGAGGGGTAAGTAATTAATGATGAGTTTATTGAGTTTATGCCATCTCAATGTAAGAGTATAAGCTAATATTATTGTACTAATCGGCGGTTGCTTCGTTGTTTTTCAGCACATATAATGCTGAGTTGAGGTCGGTTAGACCCTACCTAATAGACAAAGCATTAGAACAAAAAATGAGACGTCATTTTCCTTCTTGGTTGAGCGAATATGTAAGCAGCCCGGTAATTACTGGCCTCTTTTAATACAATTGCACAATAAATAACTTACTATCTCTTCTTTGGTATTCAGGTCGATCGTCTAATTTCATCCGAGATTGAATTAATTAGAACTCTTGCAAAGGGACCAATTACTTTTATTAAAATTTGGCCAAGTTACTGTGTCAATGGCTTTCGGTTCAAGTCGACAAATGTTCCGATCAGAGACAGCTTCCTGGATCTTGATTCCATAAAAAACAGTTGTTTGTGTATCAAATCTTCGAACTACAAAGACGTCGATCCAGAAAATGATTTCTTTGGCATCTTGCGAGAGATTGTGGAGTTGACGTATAATTATGGCAGAGAACCTGCAAAGATCGTGTTGTTCAAGTGTGAATGGTTCGATCCGACTGAAAATCAAGGTTGAAAAATTGACAAGCATGGTCTTGTAGATATAAACTACAAGCGTAGATATCAAGGCTACGAACCATTTGTCCGAGCAACTCAAGCTCAGCTCGTGTACTTCACAGCTTATCCGAGACAGAGAGGAACGAAGTCTGACTGGTGGGCAGTATGCAAGACTAAAGTTAGAGATACTTTTGATGTTGACGAAAAAGCTTATCAGGAGGACGAGCTACCTCTTGTAACCAATGTTGTTGATGTGGACTCCACGGAAGTTACGTATTACACGACACATAATGTAGAAGATGTAGAATTATTCGAAGAGGAAGACGAAGCCGACGAAGGCGAAGATGAAAGTGAAGATGAGGAGGAAGATGAGGTCGAGGAAGACGAACAAGATGATTATTCTGAAGATGATTGAGAGAGATATACTTTCATTTTCTTATTATGTAGAGTTGGTTATTATCTAGTCTTGGTTATTATCTGAATGTACTATCTGAACTTAGATGTTTCTTGTAGAATATACTATCTGAACTTAGATGTTTTTTGTAAAATATACTATCTGGACTTAGATGTTTCTTGTAAAATGTATCATCATATGTTGTCTTGGTTAATATCTTGTCTTTGTTGCACTTTCATATTTTTAGTCTCTATTATTTGTTGTCTTTGTTGTATCTCATCATATGTTGTTATCAGGCATGATAGGTCGTCGCAGATCGTTTCGCATTTCCCGACATGGGGCATGGGGTACTGATACTGACAGAGTATAGGGTATTCCTTCTGTACCTACTGGTGGTACTGCTAGAGGACGGGGTTCTTCTTTGGTACCTCCTACTGGTACCGGCTCTGGATCCTCGTCGTCCAGTACTTCTGTGTATCGGACAGTAGCTCCGCCCGTCAAGATGCTACGTGGCATATCTCCTGGAACAAGTAGTTCCAGGCCTGAGACTGCTCCCGAGAGTAGCGTTCCTCCTGCTGATACGACGATGGAGGCAGATGAGCAGATAGAGGAGGCTGTGCCGACGGCTGACCAGTATCAGGCAGATGATGTCTGCACACCTCCGGAGGAGACGAGGACGGAGATCTGGGCCAACGGTACAAAGTAAGTATTTTGGTTTATCATTTTTTTCTGTGTTTATCATAAATTAACTTTTCTCATGAATATAATATGTCTGTATAGATATCGTCCCCCGTTGGTACAGAGACGCCTAGGCCAGCTCCTGAGGCAAAATTATGGGGGTCCTTGGATAAACTACTCGGATGTTTCGGACGATAGGAAGGCCTACTGGTTTGCGCGCTTCATGGTTAAAATAGATTTGCTTTTAACATGAATCATTTGATTTATGCATATTATATATTACTGAAAAATATTTGGTTTGCGTACTCTTCTAGGATATGTTTTTCTATCCACCGCACCGGGCCGAGCTGATCGAGGGGATGTTTTCTGCTGTCGCTGCTAAGCTGATCTGCGACGCTATCAATGATCAGAAGGCTCGTGATCGTGCCGGAAAGCCGATCCAAGGTTGGATCACCCCTGATCAGTGGGATGCGATGAAGGCTCGATTCAACGAGCCAAGGTACAAGGAAAAGTCCGAGAAGGCCAAAGCGGCTAGGCAGTATACCTCGAAGTGGTACGGTGGGTTGATTCCGATGACGGAACATTTCCGTCGTCTGATATGTATTTTTCTTTCAGAAATATTATTCTAATACAAATTCGATAAATTATTACTAAGATAATATATTTAATTACAGGTAAGGAAGGTCGGTAACGCCGACATGGTGACCGTCTTCCTGGTCACCCATCGGAAGGGCGAAGGCCTTATTGGCGAGAGGGCCGAGCTTGCCTATGTAAGTATTACAATACTATTTGTTAATTATAATACTTTGTGTTAATTTTAATATAACTTAGTAAATATGCATGCAAATAAATATTCATGTAGTTAGTAATAATAAGTAATTAATTAGAAATTAGAAATCATAGAGTACTATCTATACTTTCTAGGCCGAGTATCAGAGGCTTCGGGACCGGGCGACTGCTAGTGCACCTACTGCAGGAGAGGCCGGTACTTCCTCGCAGCCCACTCAAGCTCCGTCGGCGGATGAGCTATAGATGACCGCCGCTGGTGGCCTCCGTAGGGGTACGTACTACGGTACGGGATCCTATGGCGTCCTACTTACGAGCCAGTCCTCTAGGGCATCCCCCGCTAGTGTACGCATGGTCCACAGCCGTCCCATGAGTCTGTCCGAGTCCACCAGATGATGGAGTCTCTTCGGGACGAGCTGCTACGACAGATTCAGGACCAGTCTTAGCACCAGTCAGATGAGCCTGCGCTTATAGCACGATTGGATGCGCTCGACCGCAGCATTATGGAGCTCCGACATGTGACTGAGCGGACAGAAAAGAGCGTCACCGATCTTAGAGCGTCGACGGAGCGCAGCATATTGGATCTGCAGGCATCACAGATGACCATGGGCGAGAGGCTAAGATTGGTGCAGGATTCGGTGGCTAAAAGCAGTGATAGAATGTTATCTACCATGGATTCATACCACCAGCGACTTATAGCGTTGGAGCGTTATCATCCTCCGGGTGCACCTTTATCGTCGTCGACTCCGCCGGCGCCACTGCCTTCTTCATCGACACCGACCCCACCGACGTCACTACCTCCTTCATCGGTGTCGATTTCACAGGAGGACTATGAGCTTTTCTTGGCCCTTCGTCGCGACGCGCCCCCTCCTGCTCCAGATCCCCATTAGTCCTACTTAGGAATGTTTGTATTGAGTACTTGTTTTTCTTTGTATTTGTTTGTGACACTTATTTGTTTGTGACACTTGTTTGTTGGTTGCATAGATACATTGGTTATTGGTTGTGTAGACCCATGACAATTTGGATATTGGTTTATATATGTTGTGTGGACTTTGGTTATTTTATGTTGTTATTCAGTTCATTTGGATGTTAATTTACCGGTGTTGAGTGTTCCACCGAAGGGGTCGGCGAACCCAGGGATAAAATGTGCTTGTGTATTGTATTTCAGATTAAACTGCAGGAAGAAAATGATTCTGTAGAGAAAACTGCATACTGTAATTTATTTATTTTTTTTCAAATTTAGCGACGTATACCGACGTTTACCGATGCTTTCCGACGGCACATTGCGTCGGTAGACGTCGCTAAACTGGCATATATTGCCAGGCTACCGACGTATAGCGACGTCAGTTTCGTCGGTATGCGTCGGTAAACGTCGCTATACGTCGGTAAATATCCCAGAATTTTACCTTATTTTCCCAGGATATACCAACATATAGCGACATCACAAAACGTCGGTAATATATACCGACGCATAGCGATATCAAAAATGTCGGTAATTTTCCCAGGTAATACCGACATATAACGACATCATAAACGCCTCTATTTCATCGACGAAACGACGGTAAACGTCGGTATATTATCGACGTATCTTTGCATCGGTAAACGTCGGTGGTGGCGACGATCAGCGACGTCTTTCCAAACAGCGACTAAGGTTTCCGCGACAAGAGGAAGACGTCGCTAAATACGTCGCTAACCTGGTTTAGCGACGTCTTTAGGCGTATCAGCGACGTCTTTTGGCGTCGCTAAAATGACTTATTCTGGTAGTGGTGCTTAATTGATATTTTTAATTATGCTGCATAAATAGCTATACCAACTATAAATTTATTTTCTAATAGAAGTACTAAAAGGACCAAATAAAGGCAGCAAATAAATAAATTTTTTTTAAGAACGCGTAAGACCTAAAAGTTCTAAATATTCAGCTCTCAAGAAAAAGAGGCCAAATAATACTAAAGGTTCTAAAGATTCAGTCTCCAGAAGAAGAGGCCGAATAATATAACACACCCTAATGTTCTTGAAGAAGCAGCTCCTAAAGACGCATCTCCTGTAGAGAAAAGTTCATGCGGTCCAAAAGATGTCATGAACCAAAGATCAAATTTCTCAAAATATATCGCTCTTGTAGAGAATATACCTCAGATTCTAGAAGATACTGAGAAAGAGGTACCGGTACCCATAAAATCTATATTTTATACATAGTTAAGAAAATTTTGGAATTAAGAAGTTTGTCATAAATGACATTATCAAATAAGAATAAAAATGGTGATATTATTAAAGGATAATACTAAACCACGAATAATCTAATAGAAAGATGTGATATCTCTCACAAGGCGTGGAGTATTCGGTCCTACAGTACATAACCTAAAAGGAATAAATCTGGTAGATTTTGAATGTGTGTTTGTAACAAATAGAGATCCAAATGAATATGAGCAATGTTAGCTCAAGAATTTACGAAATGATCATGAATAGAATATGAATGGATATATTCTCCGATCATGATAACCTAGACGACAAGATATACCCTCGAAGGTCGAGGGTTTAAAATTTTCAGGTATATCCTTGAAGGATTTAATATTACCATGTTATCCTCGAATGATCTACAAATAAGCCATATATGGATTAAACCATCTGTCACTCCCCGATCCCAATAGACGTATTCTTTCATAAATTCTGTACATGGTATCCCGTATTTAGCATCTGCATAATTCTATTTATTATTATTTTATGGTTGCATGTAGTTTTAAGTATGTCATTAGTGGAATGGTTAGAGCATGTTTAGAGGTTAGGGTTTTCTTAATCCAACCTAACCCCTATTTATATTCTCTTCCTCACTCTCTCTCCTCATTCACTCCTCCATTTATTTTTTTCAACCACCATCCTTAGGCAAGTACAACTTGCTCAAACGTAGAGATTTGTGCATTTTTTATTTTAGATTTTTTCTTTGATATTATTTGTCTATATTGTTCTTCTCTTCATTCTCTACAAGTTTAGTTCTTGGAGTTTTTGATTTTAGTGGCTAGTTTGGTGTAGATCTAAGTTTCTAAAAACTAGGGTTTTATGTATTTACATGGTTTTGATCTACCAAACTTGGTTATTTTCGAAAACTAATGGTCATAGGTTGTAGGAAATTTGATTCTACACAATTTTGACCTTTGAAAAGTTAGATTTTGACTTGTTTTGAGGAAGTTATGGCCAAAACAATATTTGGATATTTTCTATGTCATCAGTCCTGGTTTTGGCAGGAATGATGAATAGTGTCGCTGCATAGTGCCGTATAGTGCCGAGCCGCATAAGGATGCTGCATAGTGCCGAGCCGCATAAGAATGCTGCATAGTGCCGCATAGTGCCGAGCCGCATGAGGATGCTGCATAGTGCTGCATAGTGCCGAGCCGCATAAGAATGCTGCATAGTGCCGCATAGTGCCGAGCCGCATAAGGATGCTGCATAGTGCCGCATAGTGCCGAGCCGCATGAGGATGCTGCATAGTGCCGAGCCGCATAAGAATGCTGCATAGTGCCGTATAGTGCCGAGCCGCATGAGGATGCTGTATAGTGCCGCATAGTGCCGAGCCGCATAAGAATGCTGTATAGTGCCGCATAGTGCCGAGCCGCATAAGAATGCTGCATAGTGCCGCATAGTGTCGAGCCGTATGAGGATGCTACATAGTGCCGCATAGTGTCGAGCCGCATAAGGATGCTGCATAGTGTCGCATAGTGCTGAATAGTGCTGCATAGTGCCTATTTTGGCTGTTTTTGGCTATTTTAAGTCCTATTTGGCTGAATTGTGGCCAGAATTTCTCCTAACTCCCAACATGAAAGTTGTAGATCTTTGTCTTGGCTTCAAGAATCTTCATGACTAGCGACCTCTTCACACCCTAAGTGTATAGTACCTTCTTGTTCTATTTTTCTCTTGTATTTTGGTCTTCATTCCTGATCTAACTCCTATGCGTATGCTGGATAACCCTATGTGTGTACTAAGGTACAATCTATGTGAGCATCGATGTGCTATCCTATGTGCTAAGTGTTCCTATGTGATACCTGTCAGTACCTCCAAGAGTCCAGCATTTACATAGCAATTGGTCAGTAGCAATGACGTGGTATTGTTGTGTGTCGCATTACACCAAGAAGGGGGTACATACGTATGACTCTATGAGCCCGTAAGGATCACTTCTTGGGGTACTCGTACAATGTACGACATATAGGGGAGTGAGCATGTGACCACGACATGTGAACTCCGAGAATAACCTAGGAATTAACTAGGCAACTAACTTGGTAGATGCATTGGGTGGAAAGAATCCCGAGATCGTGCCATACTAGCCACCCCAGGACCAGTCCTGACGTGTTGGGTTGGCCACCACGGATATGGTTTCACTCGCCTATAGCGGATGGCTATATCCGACTCCTACGAGCTATGTGTTATATGTTTTAGCGCGGTAGCCCTCCGGAGGACCGGTGCATAATCAATGTGCTATATGTCTTATGGTTTGGCTAGCTCTGCTGGGTTGACACGATCTGAGGATTCCTTTTAATCATTATCGCGGGGATAACTCCGCCAAATATAGAAAGCCGCATGAATGAATGGCCGCTTGAAAAATGACTTGACTGTGCCTTATAACTTCCGTTAGTAGCCAAGGGACATGGACTGTCATGGTGCGTGGTCCAACCCATGTCCTTGTTTGGTTGTTGGGTTGGACTATCGTGCTAGGACAGGCTGTGGATCGAGGTTACGACCGAAAGCTTTTATTATTACTATTATTATTATTATTATTTGCTTGGATTTTATCTCACACTTTTGTGCTTCCTTGTGGTACTTGCTATTCGGGGCTGACCCCGCTGGTTTTGTTTGGCCAGATCTCGTAGCAACGCCTGAGGATCTAAACTTCCTCCCCGACGTCAATGGTGCATACTAAGAGCATGGCTGGCGGGGGACTCGAGTGGATTTCTTCTTCACCACTCTAGTATCTTTACTTATGTTCTGGCGTTTAGCCACCGGCTCCTGTTAGCCGGCTAATCTGGATATTTTGTCTTGCATAATTTATAATTAAATCAGACTGCAGTTGAAAACAATTATGTACCTATGACTCTCTGGGCTTGCTAACTTATAAAGCTAAATCCCCATGATCATTTTGATGATGCGTCGGGGACGCCTTACTGCTTTATCTTATATGATCATTATTTACTGCTTCTTGTTTGATTGATTGAGACCTAGATGCTCTGTGAGACCATAGGAGACTTGATTGTAGCATGCACCCCCTTGTCTCTTCACAGCCACGATCGCCGTATGACGTTTATATACCTCGTATGGAGTAGCTGGCCTAGTCCGTCTCCGTATTTTGGTATTGGGGCGTGACAAGGTTTTATTGGTGGCCCATGCAGGTCTGATTTTCAGACTTGTGGGGTGTTATTATTATAGGAGTCTCAATCAAAAACTTGTTCCCTTTGAATCTCTTGCCTCGATTTCTCTTCCCTCATCTTGATTGATAACTTGAATTGCATCCTTGAATCTTCTTCGTCCTGTCATTTAATATCATGTATCTTTTCCTATAGGGGTGCTTCATTCTCAGTAGCTGGTGAGGCCAACATGGAGAAACGTCCAGTAGAGCATGGCTCGACGGGGCAGCAGCCGGAAGGAATGCCTTCTTCCGACCAGATCCGAGTGGAAGTGATATCAGAGCCAGTGGAGCCGCAGGTTCTAGAAACTCCCACAACCCCGGCGGTACCGGCAGCGACGACAGTACCTGATGCTGCAGCACTCCTGGAGGTCATCCGGGGATTCCTGGCCACTCAGCAGCGTCAGGTGGCAGCCCATCAGCAACAGCAGACCCAGCAGCAGGAACAGAATATGCTATTAAATCAGGGGTTACAATTAGCCCTTGAGAGAAGTGTCAGAAATGATTCGGGAGCGTCAGGGAGGTTTTGTCGACTTAATCCGAGATATTTTGACGGCACGGAGGATGCCATCACGGCGGATGCATGGCTTCAGGATACTGAGGCCATTTTGGCTGCAGCTAAGGTTCCCGCAGAAGAGAAGGTTGACCAGGTCAGACTGTTACTTCAGGATCTCGCCCGCGACTGGTAGGCATCGGAAGATGTTGGAATGAGGCGTCCTGTTCCTTGGGATAGCTTTAGTACCAGATTCAAGGCCAAGTATTTTGGCGTGGTAGCGCGGTATGAGCTACAACAGAGATTTATAAGTCTCAAGCAGGATGGTAAGACGGTGGATGGATATGCAGCAGAGTTCTGCAGACTGAGTCGGTTTGCACCAACGATGGTGGCTACAGAGCCAGAGAAGGCTATGAGATTCCAGCAGGGACTTCATTTGGAGATTCTACAGCTAGTAGAAGGGCACGACTATCAGACTTTTGACGCCGTTTTAACGGCTGTTCGGAGGCATGAACTCACCCAACAAAGGTTGGTGACACGACATGGGGGCCAGAAGAGGTCACATCCCCAGAGTAGGGGCGGAGGAGCAGTGCAGCGAACATCGGCGCCAGCACCCGGCATCCGTATTCATGAGTCAGGAGCGCCGCGGAGGACGGCAGTATCAGAAATAACAGCACCAGCTCGGCATCAGCCGCAGAGGAACCAGCAGCAGCGCCAGGGTACGCCCTTTAGATGTACTTACTGCGGTAAGGGAGGGCATACTAGGGATGTGTGTCGTTCAGCTAACGGATTATGCATGAGGTATGGCAGTCCAGACCACAGGATTGCCAATTGTCCTATGATACAGAGGCCAGGAGGGCCAGTTCAGCAGTTTCTGGCGTTGCCAGCTCCGGGGGCAGCACCGAATCGAGGACCAGCATTGGCCGTAAGGCCGCTAGCCCAGCGTCTACCGACACAGGCTCAGATGTTTCGCCAGGCGCAGAACCAGGATGGCCTGCAAAGGCCACGGCAACAGCATGGTCGAGGAAGGCAGCACCAGGGAGCTCAGCAAGGCCAGGGCCAGGCCTTCACCTTATCACTGGAGGATGCACTAGCTTCAGGCGACGTGGTTGCAGGTAATATTTCTGTTACCTCTTTTCCTGCAGTAGCATTGTTTGATTCGGGGGCTACCCACTCTTTTATATCTGCACGATTTGCGACACGTATTGGATTGGAGTTCGAGACATTGCCAGAGAGGATGAATATACTCACTGGTAATGGGCTCGTAGGAGTTAGCAGGGTATGCCTGGCGTGTCCGGTCGTAGTGAGTGGGCGATTATTGCCCGCATCTTTGATTGAGTTCCCTATGGGCAACTTTGACGTTGTCCTAGGCATGGACTGGTTGAGAGACAGTCATGCGACTATAGATTGTCGGAGAGGTAGGGTAGTATTTAATGTACCTGGCATTGAGGAGTTCGTCTTTGTTCGATCATTGGAGGATCGACCCAAGGGCATCATTACAGAATCATTGGCAGAGCAGGAGCAGATTCCAAGAGTGGTCAGAGAGTTTCTTGATGTATTTCCAGATGAGCTTCCAGGTTTACCACCGGTGAGGGATGTGTAGTTTTGCATTGAGTTGAATCCTGGGACGGAGCCTAAAGTCGGCAGAGTTTACAGGATGTCGCAGTCAGAGTTGGACAAGTTGCACCAGCATGAAGAAGAACTAAAGACGAAGCAGTTTATCCGAGACAGTGAATCACCCTGGGCAGCACCGGTGATTTTAGTACCCAAGAAGGATGGATCGACGCGAATATGCATTGATTACCGGCAGTTGAATGCAGTAACAGTGAAGAACAAGTATCTATTACCAAGAATTGATGACTTATTTGATCAATTGAGTAAGGCCTGCGTCTTCTCTAAGATTGATCTTCGATCTGGATATTATCAAGTGAGGGTCCGGGAGCAGGACATACCTAAGACAGCATTTAGATCGCGGTATGGACATTATGAGTTTCTGGTGATGCCATTTGGATTGACTAATGCCCTAGCCGTGTTCATGGACTTGATAAACCGCATCTTTCTACCCTATTTGGATAAGTTTGTAGTAGTGTTTATAGATGACATCCTCGTTTATTCTAGTAGTGAAGAAGAACATGAGAAACATCTTCGGACAGTTTTGCAGACCTTGAGGGAGCACCAACTTTATGCGAAGCTTAATAAATGTGAGTTTTGGTTGGATCGTATTTCGTTCCTGGGACATATTATTTCTGGAGCAGGAGTGTCAGTAGATCCGAAGAAGGTTGAGGCAGTAGAGAATTGGCCAGTTCCGAAGACGGTAGCAGAAGTGCGTAGTTTCTTGGGATTGACAGGTTATTATCGGAGGTTCGTGGCAGATTTTGCCAGGATTTCGGCACCCTTGACGTGTTTGACGCATAAAGATGTAGAGTTTGTTTGGTCAGCAGAATGTCAGACATCATTTGAAGAGTTGAAGAAGAGATTAATCTCAGCCCCGATCTTGACACTTACAGTAGGATCGGAAGGGTTTACAGTGTATTGTGACGCATCCGGGAAGGGACTTGGGTGTGTATTAATGCAGCATGGTAAGGTGATAGCATATGCATCTCGACAGCTTCGGGACCATAAAAGAACTATCCGACCCACGACCTGGAATTAGCAGCAGTAGTATTTTCGCTTAAGTTATGGAGGCACTATTTATATGGGGATCGAGTAGAGATTTACAATGATCATAAGAGCTTAAAGTATGTATTTACCCAGAGGGACCTGAACATGAGACAGAGAAGATGGTTGGAGTTACTGAAGGACTTTGATGTAAATCTTCAGTATCATCCAGGCAAGGCGAATGTGGTAGCAGATGCCTTGAGCAGGAGAGGTGGTGCATTCGTTTTAACCTCGCAAAGGCATATTTTGGAAGACCTTCAGAAAATAGGAATTGAAGTGATCTTGCCACAAGATACAGGAGTTATGGCCAGTTTACAGATTCAGTCTACTTTAATAGAGAGGATCAGAGCAGCCCAGGTAGAGGATCCGCGGATCCAGAAGCTTTGATCAGAGTGTGAGTCAGGTCTCAGAAAGGAGTTAGTAATCCATGAGGATGGTACACTTAGGTTCAAAAACCGTCTTCGTGTACCAGGTGGAGACCTTCGACAAGAAGTTATGTCAGAGGCTCATAGTTTTCCTTATTCCATTCATCCCGGAGGCACAAAGATGTACCAGGATATGAAGCAGCACTTTTGGTGGAATGGCATGAAGAGGGAGATAGCGAGGTTCGTATCCAAATGTTTGGTATGTCAGCAAGTGAAGGCAGAGCAGCAGAGACCAGCAGGATTGTTACAGCCGTTTTCTATTCCGGAGTGGAAGTGGGATCACATCACGATGGACTTTGTGACCGGTTTACCTAGATCTCCGACCGGTCGAAATGCAGTTTGGGTAATCGTGGATCGGCTCACGAAGGTTGCTCATTTTTTTCCTTTCAGAGTAGGACAGTCTACTGAGCAGCTGGCAGAAATGTATATGAAGCAGATTGTAAGGCAGCATGGTGTTCCAGTCAGCATAGTATCAGATCGAGACACACGGTTCACCTCTCACTTTTGGCAAAGTTTGCATCAAAGTTTGGGTACTAAGTTGAGGTTCAGTACAGCCTATCATCCGCAGACGGACGGACAATCAGAGAGAACCATTCAGACCTTGGAAGATATGTTACGGGCTTGTACTTTGGACTTCGGCGGAACTTGGGAAGATCATCTTCATTTAGTAGAGTTCTCTTACAATAATAGTTATCAGGCAAGTATACAGATGGCACCGTTTGAAGCATTATACGGAAGGAAGTGCAGGTCCCCTCTGGCATGGGACGATGTGGGAGAAAGAAAATTGTTGGGACCAGAGATGATCACGCAGACAGTGGAGACAGTCAAGTTGATCAGAGAGCGGCTTCGAGTCGCGCAGGACAGACACCGATACTGGGCAGATCAGCATCGTAGGCCTCTAGAGTTTGGCGTTGGTGACCAAGTATTTCTGCAGGATTTCGCCTACTCGGGGTGTCATTAGATTTGGAACCCGAGGAAAGCTTAGTCCGAGATTCGTTGGTCCTTTTGAGGTTCTCGCTCGGGTAGGCGATGTTGCTTATCGGCTAGCCCTTCCTCCCTCGCTATCTGGCATACATGATGTGTTTCATGTATCTCAGTTGCGTGGGTATGTCCCGGATCCGAGTCATGTCCTCGATCATTCGGAGTTAGTCGTTGGTACCGACCTAACTTACGAGGAACAACCCGTGTCTATTTTGGACCGGCGAAGAGAAGGTGCTTAAGAACCGGACTATTAACCTTGTCCGTGTCGCTTGGGGCTATCACTCTCCGGGAGAGTCAACCTGGGAGCGCGAGGACGAGATTAGATCTCGGTATCCGTACTTGTTCGACTCAGAAGGTATGTTTCTCCTCATGCCTTGGTAATCCGATTACATGCATATTTTGCACCATTTTGAAACATGTGATCAATGACTGCTAATGATAGGTTGCTTGTGTATATTGTAATTACACCTTGCTTGCCCGAATTTCTCTATCTTATCTTGGCAGAAATTCCGAGGACGGAATTTTTCTAAGGAGGATAGAGATGTCACTCCCCGATCCCAGTAGACGTATTCTTTCATGAATTCTGTACATGGTATCCCGTATTTAGCATCTGCATAATTCTATTTATTATTATTTAATGGTTGCATGTAGTTTTAAGTATGTCATTAGTGGAATGGTTAGAGCATGTTTAGAGGTTAGGGTTTTCTTAATCCAACCTAACCCCTATTTATATTCTCTTCCTCACTCTCTCTCCTCATTCACTCCTCCATTTATTTTCCTCAACCACCATCCTTAGGTAATGTAATGCCCCAGTTTCGGAATACGGGGACGTATACGGCCAGCTACACCGTATAAGGTACGAATACGCTATACGGTGATGACGGCTGTCCAGTCTGGTTGGGTATCCTAGCATGCAATCAATCTATGGCCTAAATCCGATCTCATATCCATAGGTAAATCACAATGAAACAATATCAAGAGAGATAGTCATATAAAAAACAGGAAATACTCATATGAAAATCTGGAATCTACAGTACAGGATAATAATGTAGACAAGTATACCTTCCCACAGTTTCCAGCATGGTCTGGAACTGAAGTACACCCTCCAAGTCAAGTCTGGAAGATCCACCGGGTCGGTCTCAGACAATCTGGGAACAATCCAGGGTTGGTCAGGCCAACCGCAGCAAGTACCAGAAAGGAAGGCTCAAGGACGGGCGAAGAAAACCAGCAGGATAAAATATGACAAGAATAACATCTAAAAACAGTAAATAAAGGTAAGGGATCGTGCGGTACCAACGCACGATAACAATCCACAAGTATAGTGAAGCTAACACAATCACAATCTCCCTAGCATCCACTAACACCTGCATTGCCAGCTGGAAATCAATATCAGCTGGCTAGCAGGCCACAAGCCAAACAACACAGAAGGACAAGCGGCCACACAATGCCTACGGCTTGCTATTATTAGCTAACTAGGGTTATCACAGGCCTAATTACTAACAAGATGCAGTTGAGGTATTCCTATAACCACAAGCCCTGCAGACTATCCAGGTTATCCAGGACGAATGTATAATATATAGTGGGTACATCGCCCGGGAGACAAATGTACCCTAATAGCTAGCTGGAGGGGTGCAACACTATGACAGTGTGCTGGAAATATGCCCTACTCGACGGCAGGCTACAAATCCCATGAGCGCCCAGATAACGGGATTGCCTGTAGCCGGAATACCTCGATCTATATGAGCTACTTGATCAATCTAGTTGTTAACCTAGTCAGATTCATTATGGATCCCTGACCGTGGTACTCAGGGATCCATGTCCTAGACATGATGTAAGACAAGACTGGACTGGTGGCTTATACAAGCATAATCAAGAGAAATCAACCACGGTGTCAAGACGGGGTCATGCCTAGCAAGTCAGGACTGGCTGTCGCAACAGCGGTCAAGAGTAAACATGTCATGTCAAGAGTACTAGTCAGGAGTGCGCCACCATGGGCCACTATCAAGAATCAAGAGTATACATGCCAAGTTTACTGTCAAGTCCAGAGTGCTAGTCAGGAGTGCACCTCTACTGGGCCACTATCAAGAATCAAGACAGGTCCAGGTCATCGTGTAATACCAGGAACAAGGTCAAACCTATCAGTCACAAGAAGTCACATGCCCAAATCGTGACATGGATATCAAGTCGGTTATAAGATCAAAATCTCCACTATAATAGTCTCTCAAGTACACATGGGAACCTACAGCTCAAATCATCAAGTCGATCCATCCACCAGATCAATCTAGCAAGAGTCTCCCATCCATGATGGAGTGAATATCACGTCAATAAAGACAACCACCAAATACCAAGCTCATTCCCCTCACAATGCTAGGCCCTCTGACTCACAAGAATCCTCCAAGTCAATGATCACAAGCCACTAGAAAACAAGCCCCTCAACTACCAAGACACAGCAATCAAACCAGGTTCCCCAACTACCGGAATACACAAAGGTACCAGGTTTGGGCGTTTGGGAAGTCTAGTAAAAATCATATAATAATACCCTCGATATTCTCCTCGTTCCACGAAATATCCGAAATCACCAAAATCCAAGAATCTACATAGATCCACCAAGTCAATATCCCAAGATCGTACTCTCCATAATACTCAATCCTCAGTCATATCCACAAGTCACATCTCCCAATACATAGGACAACTGTCAGCTCTATCTGACTGAAATAGGATAACTCCTAGGATGGAGAGTCGGGGAACAAGAGTCCGGTAATAAATGCCGCCGGAAGTGGCAAGGATTACATGGACCACTCTGGAGCAAATCCACAACCCTTAAACCAAACAAGGACCAGGGTTGCAGACCGTCTTCCGAGTGGAACCGTTCTCCTTACGCTATCCGACGGACAAGACATGTCAAGACGCTAGGCGACTAATCTAGTCGGGAGTCTACCTGGCAGGCAATGGGATCAGGTATACTATACCAAGGTGAACAGGCACGAGCCTAGTCCAGCAAACCAAAGGAATGGTTCTGTCCAGTCCTTCGAACCAAATTCTCGATCGGGAATTTTGGAAGAATCCGGCAGAGTCTCCTCTGTATTCTGGACAGGAGCTCCCAGCGAATTGGGGCTAAAACCACTCGGCGTAATCCGCCGCAGAATCGCAGAATCGCAGGCTGAGAACACTAAGTCTCAGCTACCAGCAGCACTATGATGCGTACTGGGAACAAGTCGATAGCCGAGAACACTAAGTCTCGGCCTCCAGCAGCACTACGATGCGTACTGGAAAATCAATCGAACCCGAGACCACTAAGTCCCGGCCTCCAGCAGCGCTACAATGCATACTGGGCGCCAAGCCAACATGCATAATAATAAAATAACCGCCTCGCAGGGCGCATCACAGCACATGCTCATAATTCTAACCCAAGCACAATCACAGCCACAAGAATAGTTCGCCAAGCCGTTACCCGACCGCGAGTTCGGACACGGGGCATACAGGGACAATCCATACATGTGAGTCGTGCTCGTGTCCTCGGAGGTGTGGATGACCCATCCGAGTTGTCCGATACGGTCTATCCCGGTATCGGACCAAGCTATCCTAAGTTATCATCATGGCAGATCTACTGCTAGGCTACACTAATCATGGTTATAAAATTTACAAGTACAAATTAATTAAATGAAATAAATTCCAGGAGAGAGGGCAAGAGCCGTCGATGAGCAAGGGATACTTGCTTAGAGGGCTCGGCTAGGTAAGCAAGTCTTCGGCGATCTGGATCCAAGCTAGCACGTCCATCGAGGTCCTCAGAACACATAATAAACAATCATTAGAATTAAATAATAAAATAATAACAGGAAGCACGGAGGATGGCAGGAGGCTATACCGTACGGGTCCCGCAAGCAGCGCAGGGATCTGGCACGGAAACTGAGGCACGCAGACCGATACGGGCACGTAACCCGAGACACGTACGTATATCGAGACGCGTACGAGAATCGAGATGACTCGAAGATCGAGATGAACAGGAGACAACGTGTACGTAAATCGAGACGCGCATGTAGATCGAGGAAATCACGAATATCGGGATAGCACACAAATCAATACGACACGCAAATCGAGGCGTGTACACGAATCGAGACGGAGCGAGATTCAAGGAAGCACGCAAATCAATGCGGCATACAAGTCGATGTATGCACGCAAATCGATGCGGTGCGAAGTCCAAAGTGATACACAAACCAAGGCAGCACGTAAATCCGTACGTACACGCAAATCGAGATAGCACAAAGTCCAAGGTGGCACGCAAACCGATGCGGCACACAAGTCGATGCGTGTACGCAGATCGATGCGACACGAGAATCAAGATAGACACAAAGGCCGAGGCACAAAAAATGAGGCGGTACGCAAATCGAGGTGGCATGGTGCCCGAGGCAGCGCGGGGCTCGAGGCGTCACGCTGCCTAGGTGCACAAAAACCGAGGCTGTACATAATTCGAGGTACACGTGTTCCGAGAAACATGAAGAACGAGAGTGCGCTGCTCGAGGCAGCACACTTCACGAGACAGCACGCAAATCGGGGCACGCAACCCGAGGAAAGGCACGGAGCACGAGGGCTCACTGCCCGAGAAACACACAAGCCGAGGGTAGCTCGCTGCTCGAGCAGCGCGGGGCCCAAGGGCATCCCGCTGCCCGAGGCTGGCACGGCACTCGCGGCGGAGGCTCGGCAATGGTGCTGGCCGCCGGAGAGAAGAGTAAAAGAGGGGGCGGAGGGGCTCACCGGGGTCGATCGGCTCTCCGGCGGAGGAGACGAACGGCAGCAGCGGCGGAGGACCTCGCCGTCGTCGAGGAGAAGGGAGACGACGACGACAGGGATGGCGGTGGTCGCGGAGGCCATAGCGGCGGTGGTGGCCGGCCATGGAGATGGCGGTGAAGGGAGACGACGATGATGATGGTACTGGTCGTGGTGAAGGGGGCGGCTGCGACAGGGGCTCGCGGAGGAGGCCGGTCGTGGGGGAGACGGCGGCAACAGCGGAGGGGGGGCCGGAGGCCCTGACTGTGGTGGTGGTGCTGGTGGCTGAAGGGGGCGACGCTGGAGGCGGCTCGCGGCGGCGGTACGCGCCACGGCGAGAGGAGGAAGGAGAAGGAGGCGGAGGCCATGGGGCTGGAGGCGAGGACGATGATGCTGGTGGCGGTGGTCGCGACTGGAGGCGGGGCGACCACAGCGGAGGGAGGCGGCGCTCGTGTGAGGGCGGCGGAGGCCGAGTGAGAGAGTGAAGAGAGTGAGGGAAGTGAGGAAAGAGGGATGAGAGAGTGGGGTCGGGAGAGAGAGAAAGAGGAATTGGGGGAGGGTTCTCCAGGGAAGAGAGAGAGGGGAGATTTTGGGAGAGAGAGGGGGAGTGGGTGAGGGGGTTAGGTGAGAGAGAGGGTAGGTTAGATATTTGTGAAAAGGGGTAGATTTAGGATCAAGAAAATAATAGTAGCAAAAATAAAAATGAGAAAAATTCACCTCCAATAATTAATAATAAAATTTTAAAAATACCCAATTTCAAAAAATCCTCCAAATACGAAATATAGTCGAAATACAGGATCTGACATCCTACCCACCTTACAAAAATTTTGTCCTCGAAATTTCAAAATTATCAAAATAGGATTTTCAAAACTAGTACATATATATCTGCCATGAAAACTCTACCCACCTTACAGAAATTAAGTAATACAATAAGAAACGAACAAAATCTCAATATGAAAACATCAAAGAGAACAAGGTCTAGATAAATCAACTCGCAAGGTAAATCGAAAACATCGAAAGAATCTCGAAAATCAAAGTCTCGCATACACGAAATAACCCCATAAATCAAAACAAGTACAAGTATCGAAAACAATGTCCAAAAACGTAGAATCCCAACTGCATAAAAATCCTTATAAATCATAAAATACGGGATATATGTCTAGAACCGATGACCGTAGTTCCTAATACCCGAAAAAATGTGTCATGATCATTCCTTGCCACGCCATCCGAAATGGCTGCAAAAGATTCACCACGACACTATAATCGAGCGGCTGCAACTTTCGTTACCACGCCGTCAAGGTATACTAGGGTCACCCGGTACTCTTGACAAATACCCAAAATAAATCAAATTTACAACTCAAATATCCAAATCACTAAAATCACAAAATCTCTAACAATGTAATGAGAGTCCTAGAAAACAATCAAAATCCAAAATCCAGGTGAATCGTAACACACATCCGAAAATATCTTCAACAATAACCACAAGATAGCTTTTCTAGGAAAATACTCCATATCCGTAGGAAAATACTTCAAATCAAGAATCCATATCAAAACATAATGTATAGAAGGTATATCTATAATCAAAATAATATCTGAAATACATAATCATGAGTGCGGAACTGTCCGGAATCAAGGAAGCCGAATCGATACAAGAATATCCCTCGGATACTCAACAAATGCTGAAATATCCGACCTCAGAGTCCTGATGAAATCTTCATGCTGCGGCGATCAAGCCAACGCTCGAAGAGGGCGATAAGGATACTAAGTCAACACGAAGTCAACGCACGAAAGAGATAACAAGAATTTAACCGAAGCAAAACACCGGTAGAGAGTCCAGAACCCAAGATAAATAATATAGTAACCCAAGATAAGACCAGACATCGTCTAACCAGATAAGGTGATCGACATGACCAACTACAGGACCATGTCTCTCAAAACAAGAAATAACGGTAGATAACAACGAATAAGACAGGACATGGCAAGATAGGTCCAGGTAGAGATGGGGACCAGTTCGCAAGTTCAAGGGAGCGAAGGACTGAGTGTAACCAGTAGGAATACCAAGGAATAGTAGAATGAGATCAATAATCATGTGATACCCAACAAAATCTCAAAATGAGACCTACATGGGCCACCACTAAAACCATGTAACGCCCCAGTTTCGGAATACGGGAACGTACACGGCCAGCTACACCGTATAAGGTACGAATACGCTATACGGTGATGACGGCTGTCCAGTCTGGTTGGGTATCCTAGCATGCAATCAATCTATGGCCTAAATCCGATCTCATATCCACAGGTAAATCACAATGAAATAATATCAAGAGAGATAGTCATATGAAAAACAGGAAATACTCATATGAAAATCTGGAATCTACAGTACAGGATAATAATGTAGACAAGTATACCTTTCCACAGTTCCCAGCATGGTCTGAAACTGAAGCACACCCTCCAAGTCAAGTCTGGAAGATCCACCGGGTCGATCTCAGACAATCTGGGAACAATCCAGGGTTGGTCAGGCCAACCGCAGCAAGTACCAGAAAGGAAGGCTCAAGGACGGGCGAAGAAAACCAGCAGGATAAAATATGACAAGAATAACATCTAAAAACAGTAAATAAAGGTAAGGGATCGTGCGGTACCAACGCACGATAACAATCCACAAGTATAGTGAAGCTAACACAATCACAATCTCCCTAGCATCCACTAACACCTGTATTACCAGCTGGAAATCAATATCAGCTGGCTAGCAGGCCACAAGCCAAACAACACAGAAGGACAAGCGGCCACACAATGCCTACGGCTTGCTATTATTAGCTAACTAGGGTTATCACAGGCCTAATTACTAACAAGATGCAGTTGAGGTATTCCTATAGCCACAAGCCCTGCAGACTATCCAGGTTATCCAGGACGAATGTATAATATATAGTGGGTACATCGCCCGGAAGATAAATGTACCCTAATAGCTAGCTGGAGGGGTGCAACACATGACAGTGTGCTGGAAATGTGCCCTACTCGACGGCAGGCTACAAATCCCATGAGCGCCCAGATAACGGGATTGCCTGTAGCCGGAATACCTCGATCTATATGAGCTACTTGATCAATCTAGTTGTTAACCTAGTCAGATTCATTATGGATCCCTGACCGTGGTACTCAGGGATCCATGTCCTAGACATGATGCAAGACAAGACTGGACTGGTGGCTTATACAAGCATAATCAAGAGAAATCAACCACGATGTCAAGACGGGGTCATGCCTAGCAAGTCAGGACTGGCTGTCGCAACAGCGGTCAAGAGTAAACATGTCATGTCAAGAGTACTAGTCAGGAGTGTGCCACCACGGGCCACTATCAAGAATCAAGAGTATACATGCCAAGTTTACTGTCAAGTCCAGAGTGCTAGTCAGGAGTGCACCTCTACGGGCCACTATCAAGAATCAAGACAGGTCCAGGTCATCGTGTAATACCAGGAACAAGGTCAAACCTATCAGTCACAAGAAGTCACATACCCAAATCGTGACATGGATATCAAGTCGGTTATAAGATCAAAATCTCCACTATAATAGTCTCTCAAGTACACATGGGAACCTACAGCTCAAATCATCAAGTCGATCCATCCACCAGATCAATCTAGCAAGAGTCTCCCATCCATGATGGAGTGAATATCACGTCAATAAAGACAACCACCAAATACCAAGCTCATTCCCCTCACAATGCTAGGCCCTCTGACTCACAAGAATCCTCCAAGTCAATGATCACAAGCCACTAGAAAACAAGCCCCTCAACTACCAAGACACAGCAATCAAACCAGGTTCCCCAACTACCGGAATACACAAAGGTACCAGGTTTGGGCGTTTGGGAAGTCGAGTAAAAATTATATAATAATACCCTCGATATTCTCCTCGTTCCACGAAATATTCGAAATCGCCAAAATCCAAGAATCCACATAGATCCACCAAGTCAATATCCCAAGATCGTACTCTCCATAATACTCAATCCTCAGTCATATCCACAAGTCACATCTCCCAATACAAAGGACAACTGTCAGCTCTATCTGACTGAACTAGGATAACTCCTAGGATGGAGAGTCGAGGAACAAGAGTCCGGTAATAAATGCCGCCGGAAGTGGCAATGATTACATGGATCGCTCTGGAGCAAATCTACAACCCTTAAACCAAACAAGGACCAGGGTTGCAGACCGTCTCCCGAGTGGAACCTTCTCCTTACGCTATCCGACGGACAAAACATGTCAAGACGCTAGGCGACTAATCTAGTCGGGAGTCAACCTGGCAGGCAATGGGATCAGGTATACTATACCAAGGTGAACAGGCACGAGTCCAGTCCAGCAAACCAAAGGAATGGTTCTGCCCAGTCCTTCGGACCAAATTCTCGATCGGGAATTTTGGAAGAATCCGGCAGAGTCTCCTCTGTATTCTGGACAGGAGCTCCCAGCGAATTGGGGCTAAAACCACTCGGCGCAACCCGCCGCAGAATCGCAGAATCGCAGGCTGAGAACACTAAGTCTCAGCTACCAGCAACACTATGATGCATACTGGGAACAAGTCGATAGCCGAGAACACTAAGTCTCGGCCTCCAGCAGCACTACGGTGCGTACTGGAAAATCAATCGAACCCGAGACCACTAAGTCCCGGCCTCCAGCAGCGCTACAATTCGTACTGGGCGCCAAGCCAACATGCATAATAATAAAATAACCGCCTCGCAGGGCGCATCACAGCACATGCTCATAATTCTAACCCAAGCGCAATCACGGCCACAAGAATAGTTCGCCAAGCCGTTACCCGACCGCGAGTCGGACATGGGGCATACAGGGACAATCCATACATGTGAGTCGTGCTCGTGTCCTCGGAGGTGTGGATGACCCATCCGAGTTGTCCGATACGGTCTATTCCGGTATCGGACCAAGCTATCCTAAGTTATCATCATGGCAGATCTACTGCTAGGCTACACTAATCATGGTTATAAAATTTACAAGTACAAATTAATTAAATGAAATAAATTCCAGGAGAGAGGGCAAGAGCCGTCGATGAGCAAGGGATACTTGTCTAGAGGGCTCGGCTAGGTAAGCAAGTCTTCGGCGATCTGGATCCAAGCTAGCACGTCCATCGAGGTCCTCAGAACACATAATAAACAATCATTAGAATTAAATAATAAAATAATAACAGGAAGTACGGAGGATGGCAGGAGGCTATACCGTGCGGGTCCCGCAAGCAGCGCAGGGATCTGGCACAGAAACTGAGGCACGCAGACCGATACGGGTACGCAACCCGAGACGCGCACGTATATCGAGACGCATACGAGAATCGAGATGACTCGAAGATCGAGATGAACAGGAGACAACGTGTACGTAAATCGAGACGCGTACGTAGATCGAGAAAATCATGAATATCGGGATAGCACACAAATCAATGCAACACGCAAATCGAGGCGTGCACACGAATCGAGACGGAGCGAGATTCAAGGAAGCACGCAAATCAATGCGGCATACAAGTCGACGTATGCACGCAAATCGATGCGGTATAAAGTCCAAAGTGATACACAAACCAAGGCGGCACGTAAATCCGTACGTACACGCAAATTGAGATAGCACAAAGTCCAAGGTGGCATGTAAACCGATGCAGCACACAAGTCGATGCATGTACGCGGATCGATGCGACACGAGAATCAAGATAGGCGCAAAGGCCGAGGCACAAAAAACGAGGCGGTGCGCAAACCGAGGTGGCACGATGCCCAAGGCAGCGCGGGGCTCGAGGCGTCCCGCTGCCCTAGGCAGCGCGTGGATCTAGGTACACAAAAACCGAGGCTGCACATAATTCGAGGTACACGTGTTCCGAGAAACATAAAGAACGAGAGTACACTGCTCGAGGCAGCACACTTCACGAGACAGCACGTAAATCGGGGCACGCAACCCGAGGAAAGGCATGGAGCACGAGGGCTCACTGCCCGAGAAATACACAAGCCGAGGGTAGCTCGCTGCTCGAGCAGCGCGGGGCCTAAGGGCATCCCGCTGCCCGAGGCTGGCACGGCACTCGCGGCGGAGGCTCGGCAATGGTGCTGGCCGCCGGAAGAGAAGAGTAAAAGAGGGGGCGGAGGGGCTCATCGGGGTCGATAGGCTCTCCGGCGGAGGAGACGAACGGAAGCAGCGACGGAGGACCTCGCCGTCGTCGAGGAGAAGGGAGACGACGACGACAGGGATGGCGGTGGTCGCGGAGGCCATAGCGGCGGTGGTGGCCGGCCATGGAGATGGCTGTGAAGGGAGACGACGATGATGATGGTACTGGTCGTGGTGAAGGGGGCGGCTGCGACAGGGGCTCGCGGAGGAGGCTGACCGTGGGGGAGACGGCGGCAACAGCGGAGGGGGGGCCGGAGGCCCTGACAGTGGTGGTGGTGCTGGTGGCTGAAGGGGGCGACGCTGGAGGCGGCTCGCGGCGGCGGTCCGCGCCACGGCGAGAGGAGGAAGGAGAAGGGGGCGGAGGCCATGAGGCTGGAGACGAGGACGATGATGCTGGTGGCGGTGGTCGCGATTGGAGGCGGGGCGACCACAACGGAGGGAGGCGGCGCTCGTGTGAGGGCGGCGGAGGCCGAGTGAGAGAGTGAAGAGAGTAAGGGAGAGTGAGGAAAGAGGGATGAGAGAGTGGGGTCGGAAGAGAGAGAAAGAGGAATTGGGGGAGGGTTCTCCAGGGAAGAGAGAGATGGGAGATTTCGGGAGAGAGAGGGGGAGTGGGTGAGGGGGTTAGGTGAGAGAGAGGGTAGGTTAGATATTTGTAAAAAGGGGTAGATTTAGGATCAAGAAAATAATAGTAGCAAAAATAAAAATGAAAAAAATTCACCTCCAATAATTAATAATAAAATTTTAAAAATACCCAATTTCAAAAAATCCTCCAAATACGAAATATAGTCAAAATACAGGATCTGACAGGCAAGTACAACTTGCTCAAAAGTAGAGATTTGTGCATTTTTCATTTTAGATTTTTCCTTTGATATTATTTGTCCATATTGTTCTTCTCTTCATTCTCTACAAGTTTAGTTCTTGGAGTTTTTGATTTTAATGGCTAGTTTGGTGTAGATCTAAGTTTCTAAAAACTAGGATTTTATGTATTTACATGATTTTGATCTACCAAACTTGGTTATTTTCGAAAACTAATGGTCATAGGTTGTAGGAAATTTGATTCTACACAATTTTGACCTTTGAAAAGTTAGATTTCGACTTGTTTTGAGAAAGTTATGGCCAAAACAATATTTGGATATTTTCTATGTCATCAGTCCTGGTTTTGGCAGGGACGATGAATAGTGCCGCTGCATAGTGCCGCATAGTGTCGAGCCGCATAAGGATGCTGTATAGTGCCGCATAGTGCCGAGCCGCATAAGAATGCTGCATAGTGCCGTATAGTGCCGAACCGCATGAGGATGCTGCATAGTGCCGCATAGTGCCGAGCCGCATAAGAATGCTGCATAGTGTCGTATAGTGCCGAACCGCATAAGAATGCTGCATAGTGCCGAGCCGCATAGGGATGCTGCATAGTGCCGCATAGTGCCGAGCCGCATGAGGATGCTGCATAGTGTCGCATAGTGCCGAGCCGCATAAGAATGCTGCATAGTGCCGCATAGTGTCGAGCCGCATGAGGATGCTGCATAGTGCCGCATAGTGTCGAGCCGCATAAGAATGCTGCATAGTGCCGCATAGTGCCGAGCCGCATAAGAATGCTGCATAGTGCCGCATAGTGTCGAGCCGCATGAGGATGCTGCATAGTACTGCATAGTGCCGAGCCGCATAAGGATGCTGCATAGTATCGCATAGTGCTAAATAGTGCCGCATAGTGCCTATTTTGGCTGTTTTTGGCTATTTTAAGTCCTATTTGGCTGAATTGTGGCCAGAATTTCTCCTAACTCCCAACATGAAAGTTGTAGATCTTTGTCTTGGCTTCAAGAATCTTCATGACTAGCGAGCTCTTTACACCCTAAGTGCATAGTACCTTCTTGTTCTATTTTTCTCTTGTATTTTGGTCCTCATTCCTGATCTAACTCCTATGCGTATGCTGGATAATCCTATGTGTGTACTAAGGTACAATCTATGTGAGCATCGATGTGCTATCCTATGTGCTAAGTGTTCCTATGTGATACCTGTCAGTACCTCCAAGAGTCCAGCATTTACATAGCAATTGGTCAGTAGCAATGACGTGGTATTATTGTGTGTCGCATTACACCAAGAAGGGGGTACATACGTATAACTCTATGAGCCCGTAAGGATCACTTCTTGGGGTACTCGTACAATGTACGACATATAGGGGAGTGGGCATGTGACCACGACATGTGAACTCCGAGAATAACCTAGGGATTAACTAGGCAACTAACTTGGTAGATGCATTGGGTGGGAAGAATCCCGAGATCGTGCCATACTAGCCACCCCAGGACCAGTCCTGACGTGTCGGGTTGGCCACCACGGATATGGTTTCACTCGCCTATAGCGGATGGCTATATCCGACTCCTACGAGCTATGTGTTATATGTTTTAGCGCGGTAGCCCTCCGGGGGACCGGTGCATAATCAATGTGCTATATGTCTTATGGTTTGGCTAGCCCTGCTGGGTTGACACGATCTGAGGATTCCTTTTAATCATTATCGCGGGGATAACTCCGCCAAATATAGAAAGCCGCATGAATGAATGGCCGCTTGAAAAATGACTTGACTATGCCTTATAACTTCCGTTAGTAGCCAAGGGACATGGACTGTCATGGTGCGTGGTCCAACCCATGTCCTTGTTTGGTTGTTGGTTGGGCTATCGTGCTAGGACAGGCTGTGGACCGAGGTTACGACCGGAAGCTTTTATTATTACTAGTATTATTATTATTATTATTTGCTTGGGTTTTATCTCACACTTTTGTGCTTCCTTGTGGTACTTGCTATTCGGGGCTGACCCCGCTGGTTTTGTTTGGCCAGATCTCGTAGCAGCGCCTGAGGATCCAAACTTCCTCCCCGAAGTCAATGGTGCATACTAGGAGCATGGCTGGCGGGGGACTCGAGTGGGTTTCTTCTTCACCACTCTAGTATCTTTACTTATGTTCTGGCGTTTAGCCACCGGCACCTGTTAGCCCGCTAATCTGGATATTTTGTCTTGCATAATTTGTAATTAAATCAGACTGCAGCTGAAATAATTATGTACCTATGACTCTCTGGGCTAGCTAACTTATAAAGCTAGATCCCCATGATCATTTTGATGATGCGTCGGGGACGCCTTACTGCTTTATCTTATATGATCATTATTTACTGCTTCTTGTTTGATTGATTGAGACCTAGATGCTCTGTGAGACCATAGGAGACTTGATTGTAGCATGCACCCCTTGTCTCTTGACAGCCACGATCGCCGTATGACGTTTATATACCTCGTATGGAGTAGTTGGCCTAGTCCGTCTCCGTATTTCGGTACTGGGGCGTGACACCATCCAGAAGAATATGATAGGCTCATTGAGTTTATGAAGAAATCTTTGAACAGATTCATCAAAATGGTCGTCTATAGAGTACCTCCTGAAGAGAAGACATCTTTCTTCTGAAGAGATTAGAGTACCTCCTAAAGAGAAGACCTCTTTCTCCTGAAGAAAAGATTTCCTGAAGAGATTAGAGTACCTCCTTAAGAGATTAGAGTACCTCCTTAAGAGAAAATCTCCTGAAGGAATAGAAAATATGATAATATCTCCCGAGAAGATCAGAAATCTCTCCAAGAGATTTGAAATCTCCCGAAGAGAGAGGAATCTCCAGAAGAGCTCTCTAAAAGAGATCTCATGAAAAGATAAATCTCTAGAAGAGATCTACTATAAATCTCCTGTAGAGATAAATCTCATGTAAAGATCTAATATGAATAATATACCTATAATGGTCAGGTCAACAACCAAAAGAACATATTCTAGGTCAAGAAGTATCATATTTAAATAATATAAAATTCTTTATTGTCATTCACTCAGCATAATATTTTAGAATAATATTAGGTACATAAATTATTCTTGATGAATGTTTTGATCTAATGAGATATGCAGATGAATTGTGTTTATCATGAGTAATTTCATCAAAGCAAACAGAGGAAGTGCATGGCTACATTTTCAACAGTTCAACATATCAGGGAGAGTTGCGAGCTTTCAGGAATCATAAATAAAGCTTGAAACCTCTTCATATGGATATGAGTACAAATGTGTAGACAAATAAAGTGTTGGGGTGGGATGTAATATTTAAATTGTATTGGGGGTTGATTTTTTATTTTGAATTGATGTAAGACCAAAAATATAATATTTTTAAGGGGGAGCATCCTGTAGATGCAAGCATCCTGAAGATGCTAATGGAGACATATTGAAGCATGTCTTTGCACCTTGTACTCTTTTTTTTCGTTGAAGTTCTTTTCCACTGAATTTTTTCTTCGAAAGTTTTTAACGAGGCAGTGTAAGTCGCACCCACTTGAATTTTTGAAGAATAATATTCCTGAAGAATATTATTGTACTTTTTTCTTTTCTATGGATTTTTTCCAAAGGATTTTTTTAGAAATTTTTTTAATGAGGCAATAATTAAAGCGGACATCCAAGGGAGAGTGTTGTGATTTGGATAAATCCAAATATGGATGCCCTTATCCCTACCCACAACAACCTCTATCTCATTCCCTCTATATATGTTATCAATGAACGTACATATTTCTGGCTACCAATTTCTACTCTCTCTTTCTTATTTTACAACAGAACGAAATTTCCTTAAATTATAATTTTAAGAAAATATTATAGAAAAGTGAAAGAAAAAGTTAAAATTATATATTTCGTTTTACAATATAAGTTTTGTACTTACACTCTAGTTTTATGTCACATGTACATTTTTACCTCTTAGTTTTCTTTATTTTTGACTTTCATCTTCTAAAATAATCTATAATCATATTAATTGACATATCACATTTCAAAGTCACAATGTTATTGCATTAGTTATAATATTTGAATAGTGACAATATAATTCTATATATTTTATTTTAAAGTATAACGTATAAAATTATATTTTATTTTGGGTTTCAAAATAGTGTCCAATTTCAGCAAGATGTATAATCTATTAGAGAAAAATGAAAACCAAGTTGTGGCAAGGATTTAGGAAGTGCTAAATTTTAATAAACTTTATTAGTATTGACATGGCACTACTTGATGGGAGGTGGTATTACATGCATAATAATAGTTCATTTTTACTAGTGTCGGACACACGTGTTACTTGTGCAACACATTTTATAAATGTTGATAATATCTTATGTAGTAAAAAAAACATCCAACCAAGCTTATTCGACTTACTTTCAAAATATTGACATTTAAGAAGAAAAACAATTGTCACACTGATTAAAGCTAAATTTTATAATTGGTACTCTATCTTCCGCACTCCTTTCATAATATATTTTCATATCTTTAATAATATTTGTAATGACATAGAACGTTTTTTATCCTTTTTCTGTCGTCAAGGATTATTCTTTTTTTATTATATAGATGTTTTTTTTATTATATAGTTGCATTATTTTTCAAATAGCGGGACTCCAAAATTTTATTTGGTAAAACAACATGGTCAAAATTTATTTAACAAAAAGCAAAATTTAGTATCATGTGATCATTATATTTAGTTTAAATTAGTGAACCTTTTACTGTTAAGTCATCATTATATTTAAGTTACATAAAATGTATCTAGTTTAACTTAATCTACTAGTTCAAAATTAATATAATTTAAATTTGATCAAAATTTTAAATTTAGACTATTATTTCAAATTTAAATTAATATAATCTAGCTTAAAATTTAACCCATTATCTAAAATTTAATCTACTAATCAAAATATATATATATATATATATATATATATATATATATATATATATATATATTATATATATATATATATATGAATGAATTTTTTTGCTATGTTTAAAATTTATAAGTTCAAATTTAATCTAAACGTAATCCAATCAAATTTGATAAAAGTATATGTAGTCTACTTTCATCTAATCTATTAAAATATAATCATTTAAAATTTAAGATAATCTAATTTAACTAAATTTAATCTATTGTTAATTAAAACATTCTAGATCTGAATGCAATTTTAAAATAAAAATACTAAAATAATATAAGTAATATCCAATGTAAGTTTGCTAAAACTTTATGTAGTCTATCTTAATCTAAGTCTAATGAAAATTAATCCAATTTTAAAAATTAAGTTAATATATAAAATTTTGATACAGTTAAGTTGGTAATTTAATCAATATAATTAGAATATAATCTATTGCGATATATTTGATATGACTATATTAAACTTAAAATTTTGATATGAAAGACGTGATAGAATTTTTTTTGCACAATTAATATATTAAATGAAGAAACTAAGATCCAAATGAAGATGTCAAATACTTATCAACTTTTTACTCATAAATTTGCAAGAGTGGAGGAAAAAAACACACCGATACAAGAAAGAAGTAGTATTTTTATTTTAATTGTGAAAATTTGAGATATTAGAAAAAAATGATATATGAAAATAAAGGTAAATAACTTAATGTTTATATAGAAACTGAGATACTAACCAACCCGAGGTCAGTATGAGAAGTTTGAAGAATTGGTTTCCTCTTCTCCCTTCATGTTATTTCCTTGATGCTGTAATACAAAAAAAAAGTTCCTTATAAAAATGAAAGATAAGGTTAGAGAAAAGTAAAAGGGCTAAAAATAAGGCTACGGACCTCAGAAGAGGAGGTTACAAAAGTTTATAAATTCATATTAGTGAAGGGGTAAATGACTTTATATCCCTATATAAATATTTTTTTAAGTAAGAATGTAGATAATCCAAATACCCCTAGTATTTGGATAATATAATAGTATTTGTTTTACTAATCTTGGCAAATATTATATTTCACTAGTAATGTGCACGTGCAACGTGCGAAAAAATATTAAAAAAATTAATATAAATTTATTATAAAAAATTATAAAACTAGGATTTGAATTCAATAACAAAGAAAAATACCTCCTACCTCAACCACTTGAGTAGACATATAGTTATAAAATATAATATTAAATAGTTAAATACTTAGTTAATTTTAAAAAATAATAATCAGTGGAGTATTTATGTAAGTTATTTATTATTAATTTTTAAATTTATTTAAATGATTGATGATATTCATACGACTTAGACGGCTCGCTTATGAGCCGTTTTAAAGCCTCTTTATATAGTAGAAGATTAGATGTTTTATTTTCGTAAACTCATATTCATGCATTCACCAAGAATACCTCCTCGAACACTTTTAAACATGTTCTTCAAGGAAAAAAAATCTTGACCTTTTTTTTTTGATGTCAAAAAAAAAAAAAAAAAAAAAAAAAATCTTGCACTTCGTGTCCGACCATGAATGGAGCAATGTGATCTCGTGCTGATCAAACCTCCACCGCTATATTTGTTCTAAATATTATTTCCGACCATGAATGGAGCAAATGTGATCTCGTGCTGATCAAACCTCCACCGCTATAATTGTTCTAAATATTATTTCTAATAGACTTTTAGTTGTATTTACATGTTGTGCTTTTGTGAGTCAAAGAGTTCAATACTTTTTTTTTTCCGACAAAAACACGGACCACACTAACTCCGTGAACGGACGCGAGGGTTAGCCGACTAAGAAAGAGATTTTAGAATATTTTGTTGTATATCTTGTGTTATCTTTTAGAACATCCTCGTCTCTCTATTTATTAGAGGATTATAGTTTACTTGAGGATTATAGTTTACTTGAGGATCAAGTTCGATCTTTATGAATCATTCTCGTGATAGGTCCAAGGGGATAGCCTATGTTATTGATTTGATCATAATGGTGGAATGAAACGAGAGTAGACAAGTCAAGATAAAATATTGATATTAGAAATATCACATTCTTAAATATATTTTTGAATTTTGTTAATTAAACA
>JANAVB010009704.1:0-67028 GCA_029216955.1 Iris pallida
GTTTAGAAGAAGACCCATCCCCGAGGTCGATTTGCTCGACTTCGTCTTCGGTGGGAGGTTCTCGTAACTCAAAACGGACTCCCATTTTCTCCTAGGCGTTGAGCCCAGGGTTCCTCTTCGAAGGGTTCCGGCGGTTGGCCTTCGCCTTCATCTTTCTGAGGTGCACCGATGTATGTTAGCGACAGCACTTTCCTGAAGACTGATCCGATACTGGTATCGGAATCCCACGTCGATGCTTCTGATGAGTGGGAATGTTCTATGTCTTCTGCGTCTGAACTCTCCGGAGTTGATGGCGGCGTGACATAGCCTAACCCCCGTCGAGTCCGATTATAGTAATCCTGTGGCTTTCCATTGGACATCGAAAGCCGAACGGGAGATGCGACCCTTGCCGTAGTTTAGGCCTTTGTTGCTTTTCAGGTCGTAGCCCATCTTTTGGATGATGTGCTTACCGCATCCGTGTCGATAGACTTGTACTCTGCCGGTATCAGGTTCGGCCTCGATCGACGGGAGGTTCCGACGACGCTCGATTTTGCCCGAGATGATGGTGCCTTCGTCTCGGCTTCGTGGAGGGACTATGAAGACTCCTTGAGACGGACTATTTGATTATGGTAGACGGCGTTTACTTGTGTTTGCAACGACCGTTAGAGCGTGTTTCTAACGTATACATGCATTCCAGTGTGGGAAGACAAGAATAATTGAAAGACACTCTATTATTGATAAAGTACGAGATTTTATCCCATGGATTACATTGCGAGGAGGGTGCGTCTACATCGGCAGAGATATATTCGCCAAGCTCCTCATCTGTAAGCACGGGGTCGATCAGGAGAGTCCTCCACCGCTCCGACTTTGGGGTCTGAGAGGGTTATGTGAGCCCTCTCCGGCATCTTGGATGAGCGGCGGCTTGCCTTTAAGACGCACCGGGGGTGCCTCGGTTTGCGCCTTCGATGAGTGGCGCCTTCCCTTGTAATTTTACCACTAGGGAGCCGCTGTTTGTGGTGGCTTCCCCCTTGAGGCGTATCTTCAGGGGGGCTTCGCGAGCTGGCACTTTTCCTGATAGCTTGATGCTCATTGGAGGCGCCTTCTGGGTGGTCTCCCTTTCAGAGGATTTTCAAGGGGGCGTCAGAGTCGCTTCGGGTTCCAAGTCCGGCTCTGTTGCCGCCTCTGCTTCATCATCGGCGTCGTGGCTTCCTCCTCGTCAAGTGGCTTGTACAAGTCGGAATCGGTGAAGTAGGCCTCAATCCCTTTGAAGGGATCGATATCCGCAAACTCCGTCCGGATGACGCCGTTGGTGGTACATATTTCATGCATTGGTGGAGCGTGGAGGGCACCACCATGTACTCATGTAACCATGGTCGTCCGGTAGTAAGATGTTGTAGTTGACCTCGGCATCCACCACATAACAAGTCACCTCAGTTTTGAGGCTGCCGATGTGACACTTCAGCCGGATCTTGCCCAGTGGCTCGCTCTTGCTGGCGTTGAAGCCGCTGATGGTCGTATTGGAGGGCGCTAGCCGGTACATTGGGATCCCCAACTTTGATAGCAGCGCCTTTGGAATGATGCTTAGGGAAGACCCCGATCGATCTGAATCCTGCTCACCTTTACCGAACCGATGTATCCTGTGTAATACAATGGTCGGTTATGTCGGTGATGCTTGAGCAGCATGTCGTTGGGTGAAGGTTATGTTTGGGATAACTTCATCCGCACAATGACAGTGTGCACAAGTAGTTGGGAGGTCTTCAGGCTGCTTGACCTGACTGAGAAAGGATTCGGCATCCTTCAAGCTTCGCAAAGAGCTTCTCGGGAGTCCTTGAGAGACGCAGGAGCTCGAACAGAGACAAGCGTGCAGGAGTACTGGCCAGTTGTGCCAGGATGTCAAAATTGTGGGGCTTGGCTAGCCCGAAGCATTTTCTTTCCGCAGAGGTCTGTCGAAACGGGCCTCCACTTGCTTTGTTTATTGGGCTGAGGGCTTGGATGGACCCTCCTCAGGGATGGTGCCAGGAGGCACCACTTCGGCGGCAGCTTCACAGGTGGGAGTTCTGTTGTGCACGCGTCTGCACAGGAAGCGCCTCTTCCGCTGAAGAAGAGACCGTGCGGCAAGACTTGATCTTCCTGCCTTTTGCTTTGGAGGTAGGGCGTACCTCCGGTTGAGTTACTCGGAGACGAGGTCGGGGTGAACCCAGAGGACCTCTCCTCGAGATGTGGTGAGTGGGAAAGTCCACTCACATTGTCACGGGTGGTGGCAAATTCACCACCTCCATTGTCGCCTTAGGGATGGGGACGACGCCATCTTGTGTGGTAGTCGGCGGCAAGGTGCCGAACTGAAGTGACACCACATTAGCTGACACCGTCTTCTCTTCGTAATCGACGAAAATTACATCCGCATTGATCATGCGCTGGATGTAATTTTTGAGGACGTAGCAGTCCTTAGTCGGGTGTCCGACAAACCGATGGTAGTGACAGTACCTTGGGTTGTCTACCTTCCCGACTTCATCGGGCCGCTTCGGGTCCGGAAGCTTGATCTTGTCACCCTGCTTCAGTATCTCAAAGAGTTGCAGGGTGTCGTCATCATTGAATGAATAAACCTCCTTGGGTCTCGGTGCCAATGGAGGCTTTTGAGTAGGCGCAGATGCGCCTTCGAGGCATTAACTGTCAATGCCTGTTTCCCCTTTGTTTTTCGTCCGGAATTGTTGGTTGCGGACTTTTTTCCCTTATCGTCAAAGGCGGGGAAGCTAACACCCAGAAGACGTGCATTGGCCGCCTTCTTCTCTGCAGCTTCAGCTTCAATGATTGGGAGCTCCAATCGGGAGGGGGAGTAGAGTTAAGCCAGAGCTTTACTGCAGGCAGCATGTTCATACTGCAGCGGAGAGAAGCGCATGTTCTGGCATGCCTGGAGGTAACCTGAAGCAGGCCTGACGGAAGCGTTCGATGAATGTCCGAACCGTTTCCTTGTCCTTCTGGCGTATCTCAATGAGAGACGCCATCGTCATGTCCTTCCCACCGTAGAAGCGGTCGAGGAAGAGGCGTGTCAGGTCGTCGAAGGACGATATGGAATTATCGGGGAGGCTGCAGTACCAGTCATACGCTACCCCTTTCAGGGCCCCAACAAAGATGTTGGTGAGGAGCGCGTCCTCCTTCGGAAGATGCCCTGTCTGCGACTGGAAGTACGTCAAGTACCGTCGGGGGAGTCCTTCCCGTCATACGGCGTGAGTGTCTGTGGTTTATACTTTGGAGGATAAACCACCTTGTTCCATTCAAGGGGATAAGGCTGGGAAATGCCCATCTTCTAGCGTTCCTCCTGCCTGTTCTTGGACTCGAAGCGCCCCCGCAGATCTTTGATCATTTCGACCACGTCCTCCGTGGAGCTAGGAGCCGGGGAAGGAGGTACCACCTGGAGTGGAGCGTTTGAGGGCTCCGATGTCCGGGGTGCTTCTGTGTCTGAGGGTGTCCGCTGGAGGGGCACACTCGACTCTCCATTAGCTCCTGGGTCGGGACCATTTGAAGGTGTCCTGATCAAGGCCGACCGCATCTCAAACACTGCTTGAGTCAGTGCTTGCATTGAGGCAGAGAGGGTTTTGAGTCCTCCCTCTAACGAGTCTATGCGCTGGACAATGTCCTGTGGCGGCGCATCAGCCTCAAGATCACCCCCGGTCATGTATACTGTCATGACACGGCCGGAAGTGGATGGATTAGTTGAGGCTTCGCTCTCAGCCTCACTCTCATGGGGGAGTTACTTCTCCTGGTGTTTGGCCACCCCCAGCCACATTCTGGAGTCGTCTTCGACAGGCGCATCTGCAAGGGCCTGACTGCCCTCAGCTCTGTCTTGAAGGGCCTCTTCATTTTCAGCACTACCTCCGGCGGTGTCTTGGAGGACATCGTCATTTTGAGGGGCTTCAGGAAGGCCATCTTCGCTTTGATGAAGATCCGTGCGCAGCTGTGCTTTGGACATCTTCGTCTTCGGAAGGAGGCTCAACAAGGGTCTGGCTACCCCCAGCTTCCTCCAAGGACTTCTTCCTCGACCGAGTGCCTTCGAACACTCCAGAGGTCGTGACAGCTGCCTTGGTTTTCCTCGACTGGCTTTTAGATGAAGACGAGGAATTGGCAGTCGTCTTCCGGACAGATGAGGAATTGGAGATCACGTTGCATGACGCAATCTTTAGTTCCTCTTCTGCTGAACCTTTGTCCCAAGGCGATGTCGGAGGGGTGTCGATGATTGTAGCCGTTGGAAGACCGACTGCTTTGGCGGTACTGCCGTCTTGCAACAGCAGTTGATGGTGACCACTGCACAAGTGTGCCCGTGAGAGGCGCATCGTGCTGTTGGGTCAACTCTCCTGACCGGCGCTTGTGAGTGATCACGTTGCGCAAGTCGTTGGAGGAGAGTGCTACTCACACCCCTCTCAGGCGCATGGCAGGGCCAAGCGCGGGGTGGTCGGGTGAGTGCTGCGCCCCCTGATCTAATACCAAGCAGGCATCACGATCAGTAGGGGGAACCACAGCATTTGAAGTGACTTGAACGGACCTCAAACGCACAACCAGAGGAGGCGCGGGAGTTCAAGACCACTGAGTTTGCCTCTCTCGGCTTGGTTGTGCACGCAGTGAATACGCCCAAGTGAGATGAGGACTTTGAAGGTCGACTCGTTGTCAGTGCGGGAGCACTTGAGTCAACCTTGTACAGCTTGCCATCGGCAGCGCGCGTGATTGTAAGCGCGTGTCTCTGGCCGGCTGCTGGCATAGCACGTTTGTGGCGCGTGGCCCGTGCCGCCTTGGATTTCTTCGTACCAGCCCGCTGGGGCGCATAGTACTCAGCATCCAAATTCTTCTCGCCATTACAGCGAGTGTCTGTCGAAGACAGAAGCTCGTTGTGGCGCATCAGAAGTAATGCGCGGGGCATTGGCTGCGCCCCTGCCGTCGACGTATCTTCCTCGCCTGAGAGGAAGATGGCTGGGGAACGTGGTCAGCCGCACGCTTCCCCGAGATGCGCTGCATCAGCGGGCGCACCTTGACTGCTGAGGACGTCAGCAGGATAGGAAGGCTGGATGGGCATCCCCTTCAACGGTGGTGCCCGAGGCGTCGACTTTGCGCACCCAGACTGCGCGGGTCTTCTTCGGCTTCGACAGCCGCTTCGAAGGACTCGCACTTCCTTCAGAAATGAACTCCTCGTACGCCTGTTGATTGAGGCGCACTACCAGCGTCTTGTGGGAGGAGCCCACCTTCACGTCGTCGGCCTGTGACACGACTTTCTCGTAGAGGAGAAAGAGGTCCCCAGCAGAGTCGCCAGTTGTTTGTCATTAAAATTGTTTTGATTGAAATCTTAATACAACAGAACATTGATACAATATAGGACTTAGATGTAGTCCTAGGAGTACACTTTTGTTTAAGCTGGGTCCTTAGTGCCAATGGAGCGAGTGGTAATGCGTTGACTCCGTTGACCGGCTGACGCGGTTATCGGTTCTCTGAAGGTGTTGATTGCTCTGGGTGCTGGAGCTTGCTGAGAGGAGTAAGACGTTGAGTGTCTAGAACTGCCTCTCTGGTGATTCTCTGTTGTGGATTCTTTTTGAGTATTATGTTCTGAGTCTCTGTCTGTGTGAAGGAGATGACCCTTCTATTTATAGTTTTGCAGGCTGGCTACTCATGCGCGCATGTAGGATGCGCCGGTGTGGGAACGCCACGTGGAGGTTGTGATGGAGGCGCATGGATGCTGCGCCCTGATCGAGGGGGAGAACACTTTATGCTGCTGTGGTGAGCCGGCACGTAGCAGGAAGAAGATCTTTCCGTTGCTGAAATCTTGGACGAGTTGAGTCAAAAGATACGTGTCGTCGACTCATGGTTCGAAGATCTCGGATTTGGTGGAGAGGAGTGATCTGGTGGGCTGTGCCTTGGATTGGGCGTAGGAGGAGGCTGCGGCTCATAACCTTTAGGAGTTACAAACCATTTGGGGCGCATGGCTTTTGAGGCGCATGCAGGCGACTTTCCTTCTGTCTTTCGGGATCAGAGAGCAGTCTGAGACGCATGGCTTTTGAGGCGCATGCTGATTTGGACGCATGGCCGTAGAGGCGCATGCGGGTTTGGACGCATGGCCGTAGAGGCGCATGCGGGTTTGGACGCATGGCCGTAGAGGCGCATACGGATGGACGCATGGCCGTAGAGGCGCATACGGATGGCCACGTGGCAGTAGCCGTCGGAGTCATGATGATGCTGACGTTGCCGATGCTTCGTTCTCTGAAAAAGCTGTCAACTGTTCAGACTTGGGAGGCGTGCTGCCAACTCTGTCAGTTCAACATTTAATGTTGGTGACGTTCGATGGACAGCTGAGTGGGCACGTCGGTTGACGTTCCACTCGGTATGGAGATGTGTGGGGGGGGGCGCATCCTCTATAATGTACCGAGTACTGTAGGGCGCGTCTGTATGATGCACCTGACACCGAAGGGCGCGTCCGTGTGATACGCTGTCTGGCTGGCGCATCGGACATGTCTTTTAATGATGCGGCTGTCTCGCTCTTCGAGTGCTAAATAGCCGTTTGGCTGAATTCGAGGCATCCGGTTCATCCATTTAATGTAAATTCATTGCACGGAATTCGGAGGGCCATCCACTTGGCGCGTGGGTTTGATCTGCCCGGCCTATAAATAGTGGCATGGAGAGAAGATTTGCTTCTCATTCCCTCACGTACTTCCAATATGAATTTGAACATACGGGTGCATTCTGCTGACGAAGTGCTCCCGAGGGTGAAGATGAGACGCTGTGTTGTCTTCGATGCATGAAGGTGACTGTTACATCCAAAAGACGGAGTCGAGGGCTTCTGAGGCAGGCGGAAGGTGCCTGTTGCATCCAAAGATAAGGATGCTCGAGCCTCGTCTCCGTTATTCCGGAAGAGCCGTAGATCGGAATGGCGGTGCAAGGCTTCTCTTCCTGCAAAGTGGGGTTTCCCCACTTTGATCGTGTCGAAAGCTCTCCTTTAGCCATGGTTTCGATCACGGTCTTCCTTCGGCTTTGGAGGCTCTTTCGAAGCCTCCCCTGGCCACAGCATTTGCGGTGCTCTTCTCTTCCTTGGTTCCAGCCAGAGGGTTAATGCTTTGGTCGAAGCATTTATCGGGCGAGCCTGGTTGGAAGAGCGGCACATAACTGGGCTCTGCTCGGCCAGGTGAGCCTGGCTGGAAGAATTTGGCTGAAGGGATGCACATAACTGAGGTGCTGAGGAGATGATGGGATCGCCTGGATGGAGGCGCATGATATCTGCTGCGCCTCACTGGTGGCGCATAGTGATGCTGCGCCTATCTGGAGACGCATGGTGGCCTTTGCGCTTATCTGAAGGCGCATGATGGCCGCTGGCTGTAGACTTTAGGCTCTTTCCTTTGTAGGAATTCTCCTTTGTATAACCTTTCTAGACATGTAATAGACTTTTATATATAAATAAAAGTCCTTCTTCAAATGTCTATAATTATTGACTTTGCTGTGAAGTTCTTCATCTGAGTTCTGGCGCATGTAGTGTCTGGCGCATGGGCTTTCTGGTTGTGAAATTCCATGCTTCTACACGGACGAGATGCTGGTTTTAAGTAGTCCAGAGGCAGACGAATGGTTTTCGATGAAGGAATCGACAGTAGAGGACGGAGCATGAAAGATGACCATAATAGTTGAATATTTTTCTCTTATTTGTTGTCATTTTGCTTTTTCTGATTATGCATGTTTATTATTGTGTGGATATTTTTTTTTGAAAAATTAAGCCTACATTAATAATGAACAACATGGACATAATATCAACTAGTAAAAAAATCCTCATTGTTAAATAACTAAGTGAGATAGGATATTTATTTAGTATAAATCCTATGGTCTCCATTACTGGTTTGTAGGTAATAGAATTATACTTGCGCGTTGGCTTTAGTGCATTCCTCCTATCGGATGAGTATAATTATGGATCACCAGTAAAACTTCCTTAGGGATAATTGTAGAAAGTTACCTAGTATGTGTTCACTTCTCCATCTGAAGGAACTCATTACAAGGTAATGGACTTAGTATTAAGTAATTGTATATACTTAGATACAAATAATGGTATCCTCCCCATCGGAGTCACTGCTATTATTTGTATGACCAGAGCAAGGCCAACATATTAATTTTATTTGTCATAAAGTTATGTTGACATGATAGTAAAATTAATAGGTAGTACCTACTTGAACAAAGTTAAATTTGTATACGTCCACACTATCGTGGCATGCTAAATTCATGATGTTCAAGGTGTTGGTAAATTTTTATTATTGTTTTGAGGGAATCAATATTTAATTAAGTCAAAAAGTTTTGTCCTACATAATTTTTATTTATGTGATTCTCAGGATTTCAAAAATGGGTTCTTTCAGTCCACTTATGGTGATTCTTAAAGAAAACAAACTTACTGGACCTAATTATATTGACTGGAAACGTAATCTGGACATGTCTTGACTGCTGAGGAGTACAAATATGTACTTGTTAAGGAATGCCCACCTAAGCCTGATGCTAACTCTGATGAAAAGGTCAAAGAGGCTTATAAGAAGAGAAAACGGCAGATGAGATGGCGCGGTGTTACATTCTGGCATTGTAAACCCCCTAAATTTCTACTACGATTTTTTTTGGTATTTAATGATATTTACTAGTACTTCGTATTTATACGCCGCGTACAAGTTCGCATTCTCGAAATGTACGTCGCGTACGAGTTTTCGGTTCGAAATTGCTCGTCAAGTGCGAATATGTGCGAGGTACATATTTTTGTAAAACATTTTTATTGGAGATTTTATAGAAGAAATTTTGTTTCAAAATAATACGTGATAAATGTTTTAATTACATAAAGTTGTAAAAACGTCACATCGGGATGTGCCACAACTTATGTTTTATTGTAATAAAAGTAGTAATTTAGAAAACTATTATTTTATATAAATATATTATATGTGTGCAAGTGACACGAAATTTATTTCATGTCCACTTTGATTTTATGAAACGAGTATAATTATTTATTAAAATGATATTCCAAATATTTAAACATTTATCATAATTTTCAAATTAATTATTATTATATTTTTTATTTGTTAAAATGGTATTTGAAATATTGTTTGATTTAATATTTAATTAATTATTATGATTTAAATTGGAAAAGATTTTATTGACCTTATTTTAAATAACTTTTAAATTAAAGATAAGTTTTATCTATATTAAATTGGATTGATAAATTAATTTTAAATCGATTTGAATTAAGATGGAATTATCCATCGGGATTTAAACCTCCCTAATCCTTATCCAACTGGGAATTCCCACCTCCTATATAAGGAGAGGTACTCTTTCATGATTTTCTACCATCCATATTGTGCATCGTGTCTGTGCTTTTACATCCACTATAATTTCCATTACGCATACATAATTTTCGTCCTGTCCGACAAACCGACGTCCAACCCAGCCATGTCGGACCCATCCCGACACGACACCTAAACCTAAGCCATGCCCCTGTTTCGCCTCGCTGCGTCGACATCATCCCCAACACAGCTTCTCCTTCCTGTCATCTCCGATACCGTCGCCACACTCATCGTTCCCATTATCATCATCAACCCCGTTCCGACAGCACCCCAAACCACCCGACTGTCGCTGTCACCACCGACGACCAACCCCTCTCCATCCCAATCCCCCCGACTGCCGCTGCCACCTAACTCCGGCCACCGCCACCGTCATCACCACTGCAACCACCACTGCAACCACCACAGTCATTAACACAGCCACCTCGCCTCTGCCAAAACCCACAGAACACTACCGCCACCATCACCCAGGAAACAAAAAAAGGAGAAGAAACCCTCACCTCGGCCGCGGATCCATGCCTCGCCACCGCCGACCGCGCTTTCCAGTGGCCCGCCTCCACCGAGTTTCCTCCGCCGCGTTCGCCGGATCTGGACCCCCGCCGTGTCGGAGTTCCTCATCGACGCCCGACGCGCCACCACCTCCACCGCGCTCGGTGTAGCCACCGCACATCCGCGGTGCCTGTGTGCCGAGCTTCCTCCACCGCCGTCTTCTATTCAGATGGCCGGCCGCCGCTACCGCGCCAGGCGCGCCCATCCGCTCTTTCTCCTCCGGCCGCCTATGCGCCGAGTTCCCTCCGTCGCCGCCCCCAATCGGCACCAGAGGCGACAGCCCGCCGTTTGCAGGAGCCGCCACCCCGGATGATCGTCGCGTCTCACCGCCGCCGCGACCCGGCGCCCAGCCGCTCCGCCCCCGCGCGTGACCGCCCCTTCCGCGCGGCGTCGTCGACGCCCCTCTCCAGTCCCTCCTTTCTCCGGCCGATCGCCCGTGCGTCGGGCCGAGCACCGCGCGTGCCCCTCCGCCTCCTCCGACTTCTCGTGCCGACCTCGTGCTCTGCCGGCAGGTAAAAACCCTTCCCGATTCCCTCCTCTCTCTCTCCCGGGTAAAATTTGGGGAAGAAAGCAGTAAAACTTCCTTTTAGAGTTTGTATTATATATTATTATTATATATTATTATATATATTATTATTATTATTATTGTCATTATTATTATTTAAGTATATTTCAAATAATGGTTTGTATACATGTATTATATTTAATTTTAGAGAGTATTATATTATTATATTAATAATATTATTAGTATTTTTCCACTAAAATGGGCATAATAATGGATATATTTTGTTACACTATTTGGGTTACCAATATCAAATTATATTTAAAAACTATAATATTCGCATATCTAGTTAGTTTTTTTTAATTCTAGAAATATAAGGTTAGATTTTCATATGATATTGTTTTGCCCAAAATTATTTCATAGATATTTTTATATTTCTAAAAATATTTTGATTTAAAAATAAATTTTACCAAATTATATCTTGATTTCTAGACTTTTCAACTAATTATTTGTAATAAAAATATAGTTCACCTAGAAATCATAATTTACAAATTAGAGTTTTGGCAAAAATAATTTTTCTTGACTTTAAGTATTTTTCTTATACTATTTTGAACTATGAAAACTAGTTTTTAAGTATTATAATATTTTCTAAAATTAGTAAAAGTACTTATTTCTAGAAATTCTCTTCGAATTATTCCCATTGCTCACGACTAATCGTGTGTCCTATTTTCTCGTGACTTCGAACCCCCTACATATTGGCATTGGTAATTGACAGAGCAGAACTTGTTGGATCATTGTACCACACCAGACGACACAGCAGGCAAGATACCTTGCCTTTACTGTTTAAATTTCATGCTCAATATCATGTTTGTTTATTTTCAACTTGTTCTTTCTAAATTATATGTAGATGCAAATTACTATATTTTATGCAATTGGCTTAGAGTTAAGAGACTACCGTCAAATTTAGTGTGTCTCATTGACTTGTCACGATTGTACACGAGCTGTGTGTGAGAGTTGTGAGTATCATATAGAGGTCACTTGCGTGGGGCTGATCCCCCGTGCGCATGCGTAGGAATAACTGTCAATAGATGCATGTTAGAAGACTTGACGGTTATCTATTATAAAATAGTGTGGTGAAAATGACACGTGTTTGTGTGTCGTGATTACGACACATGTATAGTATCATTGGGGGGAGGGGACAGCTACTAGCGTAGGGGCTACATTTATTTTTACACACATTTGGGAGATAGTGTCTCGGATGAGCACTACGTGTTACCCGGCCGATAGTGTCTCGATGAGCGCTACTTGTTGGCCACTCTTTATTACTTGCTTGCGTGACAGCCCCTGCGTAGAACGCTGTCCTCTAAAGTGCATTCCACATAGAATGGTTAGGAACCTTTATTCATGCATATTTCTGTTGAGCTTTTATTGGCATGATATTATGTGTCTTGTTACGTCCCTTTGAGGACCTGGTGATTTTCCAGGTTGTGTTTCGTGTTTTCTTACAGGCGCTCTAGCTAAAGCCGTTCCTTCCTTCGTGACGATTGCTCTCGGACTGTGCTTGCTTCACTTAACTTCTTCCTTGTATATTTTTATTTTAAATTGTTGGTAGTGGATATGTCTCCGCCCAATGTTTATACAAATGACTATTTGATTATATCATTTAAACTTCATATTTGTGGATGAGATTTAGTTTGAGCATGGCTTTCTACATTTTACAGCTTATGTATACATACGAGCCTTTTATTTACTCGTATGTATACAGCTGGCATGATACGTATCTAGTCCCAAATATTTTGGGACTGGGGCGTTACAGGCATCTATGTCAAATGTACTGCAACATCAGCATCAGGCCATGGCCACGGCTTATGACATGATGTATAACCTCAATGAACTCTTCGGACATCAGAGTAGAGCAGCTAGGCAGTTTGCTATTAAGTGTTTTATGAATACAAAAATGGCTGAGGGTACACCAGTAAGGGATCATGTTCTCAAGATGATGGGTCATCTGAATGAGATGGAGATCCTTGGAGCTGAAATCGATGGAGAATCCCAGGTCGATATCATTCTCGGGACTCTGCTTAAAAGTTTTGATAATTTCTGCCTTAATTACAACATGAACAAAAGGTTGTATAGTTTGGCAGAACTTACAAAAGAGCTACAGGATGCTGAATCTCTCTTTAGGCAGAGTGGTCATATTTGCTTCTACTTCTAAGCCAAAGGCAGTAAGAAGAAGAATAACATTCAAAAATAGGCAAACTCAGCAAAGAAGGGCATGGGACCTCAAGACGCTTTAAAAAAGTCGAAAGACAAATATTTCAAGTGCAAAGGGTCAGGACATTAGAAGATTGACTGTCCACTTCTCAAACAAGGGACAAAGAAGATATATCTCATTTACTAGTAGTTGAAACATGTTTAGTGGTGTTATCTACCAGCACCTGGTGTGTAGATACATGAGCCACTAATTATGTCTACAATACATTGCAGGGGTTCCAGGAAACCAGGCGGCTCAGTGATGGAGAGATATGCTTATTCATGGGTGACGCTACAAAAGTAGCTATCGTTGCATTAGGAGATGTTACTTTATCTTTTGGTAGAAATAAGTCTTTGACATTGAAAGATTGTCTTTATGCACCTTCACTTAGAAGAAATTTAATTTCTGTTTCTATGTTAGTTAAGGATGGATATCCAGTTTATTTTAATGACAATATTGTTATTAGAAAGAATAAACATTTTATCTGTTCTGGTGCATTAGTTGATAATCTGTATGTCATTAATCCTATTTTGCCCACAATGCAACTTATAGAAATAAATAATATGTCATCTAACTTAAATAAGAGAAAGGAACCTTCTTGTATGAACCAAACATATCTTTGGCACTTGCGATTGGAGCATATTAACCTAAGAAGGATTCAAAGACTTGTTGAAGATAGACCTTTAAGTTCATTGGAAGTGGAGGCACTACTAGTCTGTGAATCCTGCTTGGAAGGTAAAATGACCAAAAAGCCTTTTACGGTAAAGGGGTATAGGGCCAAAGATGTGTTGGAATTGGTTCATTCTGATTTATATGGACCCATGACTATCCAAGCTAGAGGTGGCTTTAAATATTTTGTCACATTTATTGACGATTATTCAAGGTATGGATACATTTATTTGATGCGCCGTAAGTCTGAGTGCTTTGAGAAATTCAAAGAGTACAAGGCTGAAACGGAGAAACGTCATGGAAAATGTATTAAGACATTACGATCAGATCATGGTGGCGAGTACCTCTTTGGAGAGTTTAGAGATTATTTATCAGAGGCTGAGATTACATCCCAATTGACTACACCTGGAATGCCCAGCAGAATGGTATAGCCGAAAGAAGGAATAGAACTCTTATGGAGATGGTTAGATCAATGATGAGTTATTCAAATTTACCAGATTCGTTTTGGGGATATACCTTAGAGACTGCAGCTTATATTTTGAACTTGGTTCCTTCTAAGTGAGTACCTCTTACTCCCACAGAGCTGTGGATTGGGCGTAAGCCTAGTCTGAAACATGTTCGAATTTGGGGTAGTCCAGCACATGTGCTGAATGGGAAAGCAGATAAGTTAAAATCTCGTATAGAAGTACTCTTGTTTGTAGGCTATCCAAGAGGAACAAAAGGAGGTTTATTTTGTAGTCCTAAGGATCAGAAGGTCATTGTTAGCACCAATGCCCGATTCTTAGAGGAAGACTATGTGATGAACCATAAACCCACAAGTAGAGTTGTTCTAAGAACTGAGAGGTGAGACACCAAGTACTTCAGTACCAACAGTACAAGAGGATGAACCACAATTAACTGCACAACGTGTCACAAATGTTATACCACAACCGATAGTGCCTCGTCGTAGTGGGAGGGGTGTGATACAACCTGATAGATATATGTTCTTGGGAGAGTCGTCAGACTTCGTCCCTGAGGAATAAAATTTTGATCCCTGTACCTACAACGAAGCACTCCAAGATAAAGATGTAGAGTCTTGACAAAAAGTAATGATATCTGAAATAGAATCTATGGATTCCAATCAGGTCTGGGAGCTTGTAGAATCACTCGTTGGTGTAAAAGCCATTGGATGCAAGTGGGTCTATAAGAGAAAAAGAGGATCAGACGGTAAGGTTGAAACCTTTAAAGCTCGGCTTATTGCAAAAGGTTTTACTCAAAGAGAGGGTATCGATTATGAGGAAACCTTTTCTCTAGTAGCCATGCTTAAGTCTATCCGGATTTTTATCTATTGTAGCTCATCTCGATTATGAGATTTGGTAAATGGATATCAAGACAGCTTCCCTTAATAGAAGTCTTGAGGAAGACATCTATATGAAGCAACCAGACGGGTTCATTGAAAAGGTCCAAGAACATCTTGTTTGTAAGCTCAAGAAGTCCATTTATGGACTTAAGCAAGCTTCCAGATCTTGGAACATATGTTTTGATCAGGTGATAAATCCTATGGATTTGATCAATGTCAGGATGAATCATGTGTATACAGAAAGTGTGACGGAAACGTGGTGGTATTCCTAGTACTTTATGTGGATGACATCTTGCTCATTGGAAACAATGTGAAGATGTTATCTGATGTAAGGGTATGATTATCCAAACAGTTTGATATGAAGGACTTGGAAGAAGTAGGTCACATCCTTGGGATTAAAGTTCTACGATATCGCAAGAAAAGGATATTGGGCTTATCCCAAGCTTCCTGTATCGATACTGTACTAACTCGTTTTAATATACAAAATTCTAAGAAGGTTTCTTACCTTTTAGACATGGAATCGCTCTATCAAAGGAGCAGTGTCCGAGGACACCTAAAGAGATAGAGAACATGAAAGTAGTTTCTTATGCTTTAGCAGTAGGAAGCTTAATGTATGCAATGCTATGTACGAGACCAGACATCTGCTTTGTTGTAGGCATGGTCAGCAGATCTAACCCAGGACAAGAGCACTGGACTGCCGTAAAGCATATTTTGAAGTACCGGAAAAGGACTAAAGAGTATATACTAGTTTACCAGGCAGATAGTTTAGTTCCCTTGGGGTATACAGACTCAGATTTTCAGTCAGATAGGGATTCCAGGAAATCTACCTCAGGTTATATGTTTACATTGGAAGGTGGAGCCATTGTGTGGAGGAGTATCAAGCAAAATTGTATTGTTGATTCTACCATGGAAGCCGAGTATGTGGTAGCCTCTGAGGCAGCCAAAGAAGTGGTTTGGCTCAGAAACTTTCTGTTGGACTTGGATGTGGTACCTAGTTTGCCTAAGTCTATTACACTTTATTGTGATAATAGTGGTGCAGTTGCAAACTCGAAGGAACCACGAGCCCATAAGACAGGTAAACACATTGAGCGCAAGTACCACATGATACGATATTTCGTAAAGAAAGAAAAGTTGCTGTGATCAAGATAGCATCAGCCGACAACCTAGCTGATCCCTTTACAAAGAGCTTATCAGCTAAGGCTTTTGATAGTCATGTTGAGGGAATGAGAGTCAGATGTGTAGCAGCATGGTTTTAAGTATAAGTGGGAGATTTGTAACAGTATACTGAAAAGCAATACTTTGAGTATAAGTGGGAGATTGTTAGGATTATATACTAAAAGCATCACTTTTGTAGTAACCTTATTTCCTTAAATTTTGAATGAGAATCATATGGGCAAATGTTTGCATATTGTATTGTTGCAAGTGTTAATGCAAATGTCTGATATTCTATATTGTAGATAATATGGTGTGTGGTGTCACACAGAAGATCATATTATCAGTTCCCTATGGAATATATAATAGTTCATAACCTAGATGGACTTGGACAATCTATTGGAAAGGTTGTAGTATAATCTGGTATTAGTCTATCTTGACTATAGGTTTACACAAGTACACTTTGTGTGTATTGAACAGGACCACTTGAGGTTGTTCTCTTTGTACTGACTACATAAGGAACAAACACCTCTATTATATGGATGCCTGTGCTCTTAATCCGGATATAATAACAGACATATATGCAGTGTGCATTACTTTGACTCATGAAAGAGTGAGATTCATTATCGGTCAACAACCTCTATGAATTGGATAATAACATTGTATGATGGGCTGTTGATTATAAATTAAATCTATGTCCCGATACATCGGGTTGATGATGTCCCCTCAAGGAGCTCATAAGGATTGTCATGTAAACCCTGTAGGTGGATTATATCTGATATGACAAATAAAGTTGAGCGGTACTACTTAAGGATAAAAGATGTCGAATCAATATAGTTTTCAGTAACTTAATTTGATCGAGGGACATTCGATATCTTAACATGGGGAGCCAAATGAGCATATAATAAAAGGAGCCCACAAACATAATTTAAGATTAGGGAGGTAGTGCAACAATAGCTCATTAGTGGACCGAGCTATTGTTAATGAGCCTGGATTGTGTGTTCGGGCTGAACACGGGATATCCAGATCCGTTAGGAGACTAACCCTAATTTTTCCTCATGGTCCCTGCCATAGCCTATATATATCCTCTATTCTCTGGCCGCCAAATTACTGATAAAAAATCTGAAGCTTTCTCTAAATTCGTGATTCACGTAAGGAGATAAAGAGAGGGTTGCCAAGGAGAAGAAAAGGTTGGGAGATCATCGCCCACACGACGTCCAACTCGAGGAAGGAATACGTGCAGAAGATCTTGGGGTCATCCGCTCGAGATTGCCAGAAACTACTTGTCTTCTTCCCGTCGCAGGTAATTCGTGAACCCTAGTTTCCGCCTATAAAGAGTTAGAACACGTATTAAATCTGTTTAACTTTCTATCGATCAATACGTACACCAAAATAATGGTTCTGGGAATCCCCAGTTCTATCACTTGCTTTGTACGAGTGCAACTTCAGACTCGTACGGTATTACGCCCAGCGAGGACGATGATTCGGATAAATCGATACGAGGACGAACGATTTTTCGGGTCGGGACGTGACAGCCCATAGGCTACACACATAATACTTTAATGAAGCAAAAGGAAGTAAAGGATTAAAAAGCACTATTCAAGTTAATGCTACAGTCGAGGTAGGACTATATATTATTGGAGGGGTTGGTTTTGAAGGTGAATAATAGTAGCAACAACGAATACTCCATAAGCAATCCTCTATTTTATTTATATTGTTTTAATTTCATATATGACATCTATCATAATGAACAATTTATCCTGAAATAAAAAATTATTCACTCATGTGTATCTTGTCCATTTATATGTACACTTATGAAAGATTTTTGGCTTCTTTACCTGGGGTGTTATGCTCTCTCAAAGGTCCTTCTGATTTATACATTTGTTGAAACATTGAATAATCTTCTTCCAATCCAATCTACATGAAACGACATTATTATAATCATATGAAGTATATATAGACTTCTAAAATAACATCAATAACAATAATAGAGTGTGTGAAAAAAAACAATAATAGAGTTCGATTCCAATAAGTGAAACTTGATAGCAATACAGATACCCTCTTTAATAGCCTAAATATATCATTAGAAGTTTAACAATGTTCATCAAGAATGAAAATATGTCTCGTGTCTTCGAAAACTTCATTGATCGGAGTTCAATTATTTAGGTCAACTTGACTCATAAAAAAGGTGTCAAGAGACGGATCGATAGTGGCTATTAGTAATGAGAAATAAAAACATGTAATGCCACATTTCCAAAATACGTAGGACTAGGAATGTAGCATGCTAGCTGTATGTATACTAGATTTAATCCAATATATGGAAATCTCGAACACACATATAAGCTGTAATGTGATTAAATAATCTTAATAATAAACAGTCTCGGGTAATTCTACATCTCATCCACATCAGTAAATAAAGAAATATTTCATCATGAATCAATGAAAAGTCAAAATAGTTGATAACCGGGTGGAGACAAATCCACTACCAAGCACTAAACCAAACTAGAAAGAGAAATAGAGTCTGACCTCCAAGATAAACAGATAAAAGTAATGGCAGCTAATTATGCTCTTCAAACCAATAAAACAGCTATGATCAGAAGGTAAGACCCTCTTGATCGAGAATAATGAGTCTGGTCCAGAGCCATATTCCTACAAAAAAGTCATGCCTGTCTATACATGGAGAGATTACCAGGTCCTTAGAGGGACGTAACAAGATACAAAAAAATATATCATATAACTGAATAAAAACTGCTCAATATTAATCCGGATCACAACATGGTCTAATACTCCATCTTCGAAATAGTGCATAAAACTAACAATTGTTTCTTTTTAGTCTCTTACTACAAATAGTTTATGACCAACATAAATCTATTGCTACAAAGGAAAAAAGAAGAAGATAAGACTCGATACTAGGGGTGAGCATTCGGTTTATTCGGTTTTAACAGAATCGAAATTGTCAAAACCAAATAAACCGAACTTCTAAAATCCAAAACTGAACTTAATTGGCCATAATCGAAACTGAAATTAATTAATAATCGATTCGATTTGCTAGATTGAGTTTCTTAATTATTTAATAGGTCAGAACCAAGTTGTAATTGTGGTTAAATTATATTTAGAAATATAATTTTAATTTATACATACGTTTGTTCTATTATAAAGTTGGGTTCAAAGTTGGACTATTTGTTAAATTACTAAAGTTGGATTTTAAAAGACAAACATATAATTGTTGTTTTCAAAATATAATATACACATTTTTAATCATAAAATATGAATAAAATTTAGGTTAATTACATAATTGTGTAAGTCTTATTTGGTTTATGGTTTTCGAGACCCAAAATCAAAATCGAAACCGAATATATTTTTTTTATAGTATTTTCAAGAATGAAATCGAACCATTTTTTTTCCAAATCGAACATAATCTCTTATTCGGTTCCTAATAGGTTCAACTTTAGTTTTGAAATTGAATAATGCTCTCTAGGGGTGAGATTTTGTTCGTTTTAAACCGAAATCGATCTGAACCAAACCAAAATAGTGATTCGGTTCGGTTTTTCTACAGTACGGTTCGGTTTCAATTTTTATTTTGAAATTTCGATTTTTCGGTTCAGAGTTCGATTTTGGAATTTGGGAACCGTACCGAAAACCGAATTATATATATTTAAAATTATTCTCTATAATTTTTTAAAAGTTTTCTTGTTTTATGATCTTTTCTATCTCTATATTTGTAAACTTATGATATGTCCTCTTATCTATCCTAATTTTATCTTTAATTTATTTTTAGTGGCTTTGTTTCAAAACCATCAAAGTTGGTCAATATTTTTATTCCTTCTAATTTCAATCTAATTTTAGATAAACTAGTCACAATTATTTCTATAATATATTTTAAAGGATAAAGTGCAAAAATTTCTCATTAGATTCCCACTTTTTGCACTAAAAGATCTCATCCTCTTAAAATTCATTAAAGTATGAAATATGCTCATTTTGCTCCATTTCCGTTAACTGGTGTTAAGTGAGATATGTAATGACCATTTTACCCTTCCCTCCTCTCTCTCCCCCCCTCTCTCTCCGATGGTGCGGGGAGGAGGAGGGGGCGGGGAGGAGGGAGGTTGGCCGGCAGGGAGGAGGGAGGTTGGCCGGCGGGGAGGAGGGGGGGCTGGCCGGCGGGGAGGTGGAGGGGGCTGGCCGGAGAGGAGGAGGAGGCCGGCGAGGAGGAGGGGGGCGGTGGAGGAGGAGACGCGGGGAGGAGGAGGAGGGGGGCGGGGAGGAGGGAGGCTCGCTGGCGGGGAGGAGGGGGGGCTGGCCTACGGGGAGGTGGAGGGGACTGGCCTGCGGGGAGGAGGAGAGGGGGGGGGGGGGGGGGGGGGGCTGGTAAGGAAGGGGAGATGGTAGTTTAGGTTTTTTTTTTTTTTTTAAATGGTATTAACGGCTAGTTCTAACGGTCAACAGACTGTAGGGGACTTTTCGAGCAAGTCATAGATTGCGGGGGTCTTTATTTGCTAAATTTGACTAAAAGTCTTTGTATGCAAAGGGTGCAAATTTAACGAGTTTTTTTTTTTTTGCAATTTATCCTATTTTAAATTATGAGTTTCAATATTTTTGTTTTCTAAATTAGGGATAAAGATCAATTTTTCAATGTACTTAATTTTTGATGTTTGATTTTGATTCAATCCATCAAATTTTTTTTTTAGCCCAATCAAAATAATCGAAGTAAATGCATTAATATGATCCGATTCGATCCAATTTGTGGGAAAAGTCGATTCCGGTTTGGTTGATTTTCTCCAAAGTGTCGGTTACCGAATGCTCACCCCATCAATGGTGTAATTGCCAAGTGGCAGGAAACAAAGCACCCAGATTATCGGGAAATGGGCATTTTCGGAAATTAGGAGAAGTGTTTAGCTGGAAAGTAACTGTTGGGGGAGCTTTGGCAGGTGGAAGGACTTGCTTGGTCCTCCTCTCTTCTCTCTCCTCTATGTTTTGCTCATTCAATTGAGTGGACACTATTTAATTGTTTGTTTTTCTTTGCACCAGCTCAGCTTGGCACCTTCTCGTGACATCCACGCACACATAAGCCACACCTCTTTGTGGGGTCCCTACAAGGACTTTTGAGTCAAAAAGTGTTATAGTCTAATTTTGCTTGCTCTAATTAATTACTATATTTATTTTCGTCTCCAAGATTTCAAAATTGAGAAGTGGTTGGTTGATTTATAATTGCTATGGAGAAATAACATTCAAGGGACGTATGGTTCAAAGTTTTGGAGGCTTAAAAATAAATTATTTTTTTAATTCATATTTGGTATGTGTAGGATTGAGAATTAGAGAGGAATAGAAAGAATTTTATATTTTTTTATTTATGTGGAAAAGTTATTTTTAAGTCCCCTATTGGATTTGGGAATAGTTTTATTTGTCTAGAAATATTGTTTGGACGAGAATACTCTTCCTTTACTTTCAAAATTTTAACTTCTTTTTCAAGCATGTGAATTGAGGTAATAGTAGTATAATAAAAATTAATGAAAGAATACTTATGGAAAGCTAAACAAATTAAGATTTCTATCCATGTGTTAACCAAACCTGAGAAATAAAAACAATTGAATTTTATGTGCTACATATTTTCAACCTAACCAAACATGGGTATGAGAATGTTGAATTCCTTTTCCATGGGAAAGAAAGAAAAAAAGATTCCTAGAAATACAAAAACTTAATCCAAACGAGCCCTCAAATGTTTAGATGAAACGTTTTGTGTAATGGTGAAGGGCTAATTTGTATTTTAGTTATACTAGTATATATGCACGTGTCTTGCACATATTTTATAATATTGAGAGCAAACAACCGCCTTAATTTTTTATATTACATAACTATCCATATTAAATGAAATGAACAATTTTAATTAGTAAATATAGATGAGAACATTTTTGGAATAAAAACTTCTACGGTGAAGCCTACTTTTCTTATTACATAGTAATATAGAATATATTGTATTCACACTTTTTTTATACCAAAGGAAGAAACGAATTAATTAATTTTTTTTATTTTATTAGATGATTTTTCCCAAACTTATCACTTATTTTGAATAGTCATTTTTCCAAATAACGGTCCTACAAACAATGTTAAAAATAGTTGTTTGAGCCACTCTAATTAGCTATTAGATCAATAAAAAAAAATCCTAACGTAGAATAATGAAAGAAAATAAAATATTTGTCAATGACATCTTTCTTTTACATGTAATGTAAGGATAGATTAGAAAACTTTCTCAGTCTTGTGATTTATGAATAAATCTAAATATGAATGTCCTTATCTCTGTCTACAACCATCATTATCCTATTCCCTCTATATATATTCTTAATAAAGAGAACACTACCAAAATACAGTAAATTAGCGACCAACAATTAGCGACGGAAATTTTCAGTCGGCGTTAGCGACGGCTTTGTGGCAGCTCGCCGACGGATTACCGACGACAAGCCGTTACATTTTTTATTTTAATTTTAGGGGGAGGAAAGGTCGCACATCCGTCGCTAGGGTGTCGGATATATAGCGAGGGATAGTCAGTCGTCGCTATGCAGTCGATTATTTGGCGGGAATTGTGTGGAGAATTGGCGGGACATATCGTCGACTACGTAGCGACGGATATTCAGTCGGCAAGTATCAAAAATAGCGAATAACGGGCGACGGACTAGGAGCCGTCGCTAAATATACGTTCCAGACTTAAAATGAAACGACGGGGGAAACTTTTCGCATTTCCCCCAAATTCACTCTCTCGCCTCTCTCTCCCTCTCTCCCGCGGCTTCGGTGATCGGCGTCGGCGTCGGCGTCCTCTCCTCTCTCTCTCCCGAAGGTAATCCCCTCTCTCTCTCTCTTTCGATCTCTCTCTCTCTCTCTCTCTCTCTCTCTCGCGGTGTCGTAGGCACAGCGGGGGCGGTGGGCTTGGGACGGGGGCGTCGGAGGCTGGGCGGCGGGCTTGGGGCGGGGGCATCGGGGGCTGGGCGGCTGGCTTGGGTCGGGGGCTGGGCGGTGGGCTTGGGGCGGGGGCGTCGGGGGCTAGGCGGCGGGCTTGGGGCGGGGGCGTCGGGGGCTGGGCGGCGGGCTTGGGGCGAGGGCGTCGGGGGCTGGGCGGCGGGCTTGGGGCGAGGGCGTCGGGGGCTGGGCGGCTGACTTGGGGCGGGGGCGTCGGGGGCTGGGCGGCGGGCTTGGGGCGGGGGCGTCGGGGGCTGGGCGGCTGACTTGGGGCGGGGGCGTCGGGGGCTGGGCGGCGGGCTTGGGGCGGGGGCGTCGGGGGCTGGGCGGCGGGCTTGGGGCGGGGGCATCGGGGGCTGGACGGCTGGCTTGGGGCGGGGGCGTCGGGGTATATGCAACCGACGCACAGCCATAAGCACTCTTCATATATATATGCAACCGAACTACTGGGCGGCGGGCTTTGGTCGGGGGCGGCGGGGGGCTTTGCTTCTCAAATTTATCTGAGTTTATATATTGGCTAAATAATGTGTTATCCATATTGGGTGTTATCCATTAGTTTGGTGGTGTTTGGATTAGTAAATATGAATATGGGGTATATGTTAAGAATTTTCTTGGGACATTCGTTGTTAAGAATATCCTTGGGACATTCATGGTGTATATGTTCACTGTCTCAAGGACAGTGCGAGTTCTTCATCTGCCTTCGTTGTTAAGAATATCCTTGGGACATTCGCTTCACCAAAGTCACTGAATAAGTGAAATTTTTCCTGGAAAACCGACCTTTAGAGTGTATCAGTTGTGTGCTTCTATATAGATGTATATATCTATACATCTAGCTGTGATATACATATGTGTATGTGACAATCTCAGTTAGCGACGGACTAGTGACCGGTTAGCGACGGATATTTCCAGCTCCATTTGCATTAATCTACGGTACGATATGGTAATCAGGACATAGTCCCTGCAACCATTCGACTGGCGAGGCAGAAACTATGTAGCCGTAGATAAAGTTGACTGTCCTCCGACCCTCATCCCTCGACAATGATGATACGACAACCTATCACTATATCTTATATAGTGGTAGATGATGTCTTAGTATTACATTATGTGAGTTCATCTTGATTCTGTTATATCCTTCAGATACTAGATACGATAAGAACATATACTACACCATATGTACATAACATAGATGATTCACACTAATGTATGCTAGAATGAATTTTAGGTTGTGTTCTGAGCCATCCGTTCTCGGTGCCTACATTGTCACTCGAATCTTTCCTTCGACTCGTATCGTCCTCTTCTTTGCCTGTCTTTTCGCTCCTTGTCTTGCAATCATATGCTATCACCGCCGACTCATTCGACTCCTTCTTCGAGTCTTCTTCCTCCTCCTCCTCCTTCTCGGAGTCATCGGAATTCTTCTCCTCATCATCGAAATACTTTGCGTAAGAAACCCTTTCCTGATTCCCGGACTGCATCCTCGTCCTCAAGCGTCTAGCGGTCGTCCTCAAGTGTCTACCCGGTTTCGGAGACTCCTCGTCATTACTGCCATTCTCTTCACCGGACACCTCCATCTTCGGCACATCGAAGCCGCCGCCACCGACGACTGAGTCGCTGTCCTTGGTATGAGCTTATTGATTCTCGACGGAGGCATTACTGTTGAGAAAGACCCTCGGCCCTTGAATATTAATGTTCAAGGGGGAGTACCCGGAGCCCAGCTTCCAGGGGCCGAGGGTCTCTCTCAGCAGCAATGCCTCCGCCAAGAATCAAGAAGCTCATACCAAGGACAGCGACTCGGTCGTCGGTGGCGGCGGCTTCGATGTGCCGAAGATGGAGGTGTCCGTTGAAGAGAATGGCAGCAATGACAAGGAGTCTCCGAAATCGGCTAGACACTTGAGGACGACCGCTAGACGCTTGAGGACGAGGAGTCTCCGACCCTCATCCCTCGGCAATGATGATACAACAACCTATCACTATATCTTATATAGTAGTAGATGATGTCTTAGTATTACATTATGTGAGTTCATCTTGATTCTGTTATATCCTTCAGATACTAGATACGATAAGAACATATACTACACAATATGTACAGAACATAGATGATTCACACTAATGTATGCTAGAATGAATTTTGGGTTGTGTTCTGAGCCATCAGTTCTCACACTTAAAACACATATGAATTAGTAGTGTGAGAGCGCCGGAGAGAGTGAGAGCGCCGGAGGGGGAAGGAGAGAGAGTAAAATGGTATGACATGGTGAAGTAGTACTGTATTTTAGCTCCAGCTCCATTTGTATTAATCTACGGTACGACATGGTGATTAGGACATAGTCCCTGCAGCCATTCGACTGGCGAGGCAGAAAACTATGTAGCCGTAGATAAAGTTGACTATCCTCCGACCCTCATCCCTCGGCAATGATGATACGACAACCTATCACTATATCTTATATAGTAGTAGATGATGTCTTAGTATTACATTATGTGAGTTCATCTTGATTCTGTTACATTCTTCAGATACTAGATACGATAAGAACATATACTACACCATATGTACAGAACATAGATGATTTACACTAATATATGCTAGAATGAATCTTGGGTTATGTTCTGAGCCATCCGTTCTCACACTTGGCAAAAAATCGAATTTTTTGTACTTTATCTGCTTTCGAAAATGTACTCAAATTACATTATGGTTCCTTTAGTTAGCTTGCTTATGTTATAATTATATTATTTGTGACTATCGATCTTACCAGATGGCACCCATGACCCGAGGAGCAGCACGTCGTTTGAGGGAAACGGTGAATGCTGAGGTGGCTCCTCCTACAGTTAAGGAGGAAGTGGCACCGGTTGCTAGTGAGACCGGGAGTTCTATTCATCCAGCACCGGTAGCTAGTGAGATCGGTAGTTCTATTCATACAACACTTACAAGGGACTACATCTCTCCTCACGCCAAAGATCCCACTTTTTCGAGGTGGTTGCGTGATCGTATCACTGAGCGTTTACGTGAGCTGCGTGGTTCTCATTAGCTATTAGTACTTATTTGTATTGGGTTGTTTTTGTATTAGACTATTTGTATTGGACTACATATATGAATTAGTACTGTGTCAATCTCTGGATTGTATTGGACTACGACATGGTGATCAGGACATAGTCCCTGCAGCCATTCGACTGACGAGGCAAAAACTATGTATCCGTAGATGAAGTTGACTGTCCTACGACCCTCATCCCTCGACAATGATGATACGACAACCAACCAGAGAGGATACTCTGAGAGATCCATCTGAGTAGGACGTATACTCTGAGAGATCACCTTTACAAGAATGATATCAGTAGTGGGATTGAGTGTTGGAGGAGATATTATCAGATTATACGTCCTACTCAGATGGGTCTCTCACCGTTAATATTTTTTTCTGACGGCATGGTGGATGTGCTCCCTCAACAGATTCTTGCTCCGAGCCAAAACTTTGCCCCGGAGCTCAAGTGGACATCCTTCGTGTAGAGCTCGAGTGAGAGGTTCCTGATAGCATGGTGGTCTCCTTTGTCAAAGTATCCGTGCTCATCCCACATTGGTTGTGGGACGAGCACGGATACTTTGACAAAGGAGACCACCATGCTGTCAGGAATCTCTCACTCGAGCTCTACACGAAGGATGTCCACTTGAGCTCCGGGGCAAAGTTTTGGCTCGGAGCAAGAATCTGTTGACGGAGCACATCCACCATGCTGTCAGAAAAAAATAGTAACGGTGAGAGACCCATATGAGTAGGACGTATACTCTGATAATATCTCCTCCAACACTCAATCCCACTACTGATATCATTCTTGTAAAGGTGATCTCTCAGAGTATACATTCTACTCATATGGATCTCTCAGAGTATCCTCTCCGGTTGGGTTGTGTTCTGAGCCATCCGTTCTCACACTTAAAATACATATGAATTAGAACTGTGTTTTGTATTTTTGGTGAACCCAGGGATTAGATTCTATATTTTGTATTTTGGTTTCTGTATTTTGGCTCCAGCTCCATTTACATTAATCTACGGTACAACATGGGGATCAGGACATAGTCCCTGCAGCCATTCGACTGGCGAGGCAGAAACTATGTAGCCGTAGATAAAGTTGACTGTCCTCCGACCCTCATCCCTCGACAATGATGATACGACAACCTATCACTATATCTTATATAGTAGTAGATGATGTCTTAGTATTACATTATGTGAGTTCATCTTGATTCTGTTACATTCTTCAGATACTAGATACGATAAGAACATATACTACACCATATGTACAGAACATAGATGATTCACACTAATGTATGCTAGAATAAATTTTGGGTTGTGTTCTGAGCCATCCGTTCTCACACTTGTAGATAAATCGAATTATAACGACGGATATTAGGTTACTCTTCAGGATAATTGATGTCTATTTTATATTAATTTGGTTTGGTCTATATGATTCTTGGATAATTGGTGTGCATTAAATTCGTATGTGCATATTTGGTCTATGTGATTCTTGGATAATTGGTGTGCATTATATATTGGTCTATGTGATTGTTGGATAATTGGTGTGCATTATATATTGGTTTGGTTTATGCATATTTTTGTGAACAGGGAAAGTGCTGCAATTTTTTCAAAAAAATCTCAGTTAGCGACGGACTAGTGACCGGTTAGCGACGGATATTTCCAGCTCTATTTGCATTAATCTACGGTACGACATGGTGATCAGGACATAGTCCCTGCAGCCATTCGACTGGCGAGGCAGAAACTATGTAGCCGTAGATAAAGTTGACTGTCCTCCGACCCTCATCCCTCGGCAATGATGATACGACAACCTATCACTATATCTTATATAGTAGTAGATGATGTTTTAGTATTACATTATGTGAGTTCATCTTGATTCTGTTATATCCTTCAGATACTAGATACGATAAGAATATATACTACACCATATGTACAGAACATAGATGATTCACACTAATGTATGCTAGAATGAATTTTGGGTTGTGTTCTGAGCCATCCGTTCTGATCAAGCATCTTCCTTCTCCTCTCCTCCACCATGGCTCTGGACCCATCTGCTCCTCCCTACTTCCCTTCTTCTTATTTGACTCTTTCAGCCACATATGATATCCACCTCAAGTGTAGAGTCGGAGGAGAAGAAGTGGGCAGGAAGAGAAGGGGGAAGCAGCACAGCCGGCGGCATGACCCGGAGGAAGTACAGATGTTTTTTTTAACATCCGTAGGAGAACTATAAGGATATATCTTTTCACAACATGTCTCCTTGTCAAAGACCCTTAATGTGAATATCATGTTACCGCGGTGTCGGAAGACTAACATGTCATAATTTTATAAGCCGTGTGTTTTGACATAATCCTCCCAACTCTTTCCTCCTATGTAGTAATCTTGCATTACTACATAGCAGAAAAAAGTTTGGAGGATTATGTCAAAACATACGGCTTAGAAAATTATGACATGTTAGTCTTCCGACACCGCGGTAACATGGTTGTCACATTAAGGGTCTTTGACAAGGTGATATGTTGTGAAAAGATATATCCTTATAGTTCTCCTACGGATGTTGAAAAAAACTTTTGTACTTCCTCCGGGTCATACCGCCGGCAGTGCTGCTTCCTCCTCCTCTTCCTGCCCACTTCTTCTCTCCCGACTCTACACTTGAGGTGGATATCATATGTGGCTGAGAGAGTCAAATAAGAAGAAGGGAAGTAGGGAGGAGCAGATGGGTTCAGAGCCATGGTGGAGGAGAGGAGAAGGAAGATGCTTGATCAGAACTTGAGGTGGAAAAGTTGTGACGTTGATGGCGTGAGAGAGGGAGAGGGTGAATGGAGGGAGGGAAGTGACTGCATGCCTTTGGCTCACTCGAGCGATATTTGTCCTCCGACCCTCATCCCTCGGCAATGATGATATGACAACCTATCACTATATCTTATATAGTAGTAGATGATGTCTTAGTATTACATTATGTGAGTTCATCTTGATTCTGTTACATTCTTCAGATACTAGATACGATAAGAACATATACTACACCATATGTACAGAACATAGATGATTCACCCTAATGTATGCTAGAATGAATTTTGGGTTGTGTTCTGAGCCATTCGTTCCCATACTTGGCAATTAAGCATGTGAAATAGAACTGATTATGTTTAGTTTGTCTTACGATACAGATTTTCACATCCAAATTAAAATGGATCGTTACTTCGTTGATCGTACATGAATGTACTAGCGGATCAACCTCCTGGACCGTAGGTACTTATAAGTATTGACCGTATCGGATTAGTATCGATCTATCATTTTGGTATGGACCGTATCGGTTGGTATTGGTCTTAGCGAATTGGTATCGTCCTATCCGATATGTATCGGCCGTATAGCTAGGATTCATATTGGCCTTATCGATTTGGTATCGGTCATATCCGATAGGTATCGGCCATGTTGGATTATTATATACCATTTCGGATTAGTATCGTGGAAGATTTAGTAACAACTGTACTTGGATTTCTCTCTTCTAGAGCTAGATTACCATTGCAAGAGAGTCACGAGAGCGTAGCTGGCCAGTTACAGAACATACATACTTTCTTTTCAATTTCGCTTTTTCTGATGGAAAAGGAAGCATGTTTGTTACTGTAACTGGCCAATCACGATCTGGTGACTCTCTTGCAATGGTATTCTAGCTCGAGAAGAGAGAAATCCAAGTACAGTTGTTACTAAACCTTCCACGATACTAATCCGAAATGGTCTATACTAATCCAATACGGTCGATACCTATCGGATATGACCGATACCAAATCGATAAGGCCAATATGAATCCTAGCTATACGGCCGATACATGTACATATCGGATATAGGACGATACCAATTTGTTAAGGCCAATACCAATCTGATACATCCTATACCAAACCGATAGACCGATACTAATCTGATACACTAGATACTAAGTACATCCGGCCTATACCAGCGGATCCACCAATTACTGCACGATAGGCCCAACGACTCCAGTTACATCCGGTTATTGGTGAGTACATGATTTCATAGTAATTCTGTTGTCAGAGAGATAGCTCATAGGACTCGTCGAGGTGGTGCTGTTAGTCGAGGAAGGGGCCGAGGCAAGAAACCCTTGGAGGTCGACACGGAGGAAGTTTCCGTCGTCAAACAAGAGCCGGTGACTGTTAAGGAGGAGGTGTTACCAAAGGTCGAGGTCAAGGAAGAACCGATGACCATCAGAGAAGAGATTACTCCCAAGCTTGAAGTTAAGGAGGAGCCACCGTCCGAGAGTAGTAGCATCGGGACCGACCCTCCTGTCCCTACAGAAGACCTCAACCAGATTGAGCCTTCGTACGCAAAGTGGCTGATAGAATGGTACATGCCTCAACGCAACTATGATCCCTGGCTGTGAGGATTCATCGTCTGACTTGCGGTCTTTGCTGAGGCCAAAGTCGATTTTCCTATGTGTTTTGGAATATTTGTGGAAATTTTGGAATATTTGTGGGAATTTTGGAATATTTGTGCTATGATCGGATTATAACGACGGATATTAGGTTACTCTTTAGGATAATTGATGTCTATTTTATATTAACAAATTTTGGTCTATATGATTCTTGGATAATTGGTGTGCATTAAATTCGTATGTGCATATTTGGTCTATGTGATTCTTGGATAATTGGTGTGTATTATATATTTGGTCTATGTGATTGTTGGATAATTGGTGTGCATTATATATTGGTTTGGTTTATGCATATTTTTGCGAACAGGGAAAGCGCTGTAATTTTTTTTTTCAAAAAATTTTCAGTTAGCGACGGACTAGTGACCGGTTAGCGACGGATATTTCCAGTTTTTGACTACCGTTCGACGGAAAATCCGTCGCTAACTGGAGATTTGAAAATGTTTCCAGGTAGCGACGGGTGGTCGATGAAATATCCGTCGGCAAAGTTCTGATGGTATATAGTTCGACGGAATAGCGACGACATTTCTGTCGCCATGGTTCTGGAAATACCAAGAATTTCCAGAACATGGTCGACGGATAATCCGTCCGTATTCCGTCGCTAAACCGTCTTTTGTTAGCGATAGTGATCGACGGAATAGCGACGACTCATCCGTCGCCATGGTGCTGGAAATGCCTACCATTTCCAGAACCTGATCGACGGATAATCCGTCAGCTTACCGTCGCTAATCCGTCCTTTGTTATCGACGGCGATCGATGGAATAGTGACGGAACGATACACTCTGATACGCTATTACGACGGTTTACCGACGGACCATTACGTCGCTATTGTCTACACAGTTCAGTATTTAATACTTGAAATGTACGAAAGTCCGTCGGAAAGTAGTCGCTAATGCTTCGTATTGTGAAGTCGAAATGCCGTCGCTTTTCCGTCGCTTGACGACTACGTAACGACGGACCATGATTAGCGACGAGCTGATTGCCGACGGATTTTTTTGGCCAAGATCCGTCAGTGATCGGTCGCTAATAGAAATTCCCGTCGGTCGGGCGACGGATCTGGCCGTCGCTAAATCGACAAATTTTGGTAGTGGAAGCAGTATGATTCTATTCGGCTACAATCTTTCTCTTTTTCTTATTTTATAACATGTTATGGTTTAACGACGACGACAAATGTTAGATTCAGATATATGAAAAATGTTAGCGTATTTTTGTTGATGTTTAATTTTTCATGTTACTCGTGAACAATAAAGATAGTAATTTATTTTCTATAACAAGGCATGAATAGCTCCGTTCATTAAGGATGATTAGGCATTTTTCTAATCCATCAGCCAATGGATAAAAATATGACCTAATATGTAGGCAATAGGTTGAAAAATTAGTTCATGAAATATGTAAATGATAATCCAAGGTACAATCAACAATGTTAGAAAAATGTTCGTACCTAGTCTCTTTAAAAGTCTTGTACATATCCTTCTAGTTCAGAACTTGCTTTGAGGGTTTGTAGTGCGTGTTTTGACTTGGAGGTTCTCTATCTAACTTCCATACAGATAATGTTTGGAAATTTTTTTTTGGTATATCAAGTAGATTATTAGATAAAGATGAAAATAAATAAGGCGTAATAGACTTTCATCCATTAAATTTGGATTCATATTTTAGATTGATTCACTTATAATTTGGTGATTGTTTGTGACCTCAATATAGGAAAGGATGGATGAATCAAAGATTCATCTGGCAATATTGAGTGAGTTGATTATTCATAGCAGAACTAGGACTGCAAGGCCATTTTATTTATGGTCTAGCATGTGTTAATAATGACAAATAGCACTACCAGAATAAGTCAAATTAGTGACGTCGATAATGTCGCTAATGTGCACAAAAATGTCGCTAAAATTTTTAGCGACGTTTTTTTTTTCGACGAAATTGTGATGTCGCGTAATCGATGATCGCTGACACCAAAAAGGTCGCTATTCTTCGATGTAGCGACGTTACTTAGCTACGAATGAACATCGTTGATTTAGCGACTCATACCGACGTGTCGTTGCTAATCAACGACATCAAGCTTCGTTGCTAAACATCGTCCATTTAGTGACAATTAAAGCGACACTTTGCTACGCAAATGCTGACGTGGCAAGACTTTGACATGTCTGCAATGTAGCGACGTGTACCGACATTTAACGACGGCGCCAATACAACTTAGCGACATTCTGATACATGTTTAGCAACGTAATCTTTTGTCGCTGGTCATCGCTGATCGTTGCTAAACGTCACTAAACAGCAAAACAATAGGGGAAAAAATAGAATGCTGTTTGTTTTCTGTCCAAAATCTTCCTGCATTTATTAAATCATAGTTTATAAAAACTAAGACCCGGAGCAACCCTCCGTTGAATACCCTGGGTTCGCCGACCCTTTCGGTGGAACACTCAACACCGGAATAGCACATAGAAGGAATGCATAAAATAAAATATGTAAATTTGCACTACATTAAAAAATAGAATAGAATGTAAATACATAAGGCCCAAGAATGAAACACTCAACACTACACATCAAATATTGTCCAATAAAGACCCAATAATGGGCCAGCACATCACGTCAAGTACAACAATCAAATAATGTAATTAAAAGTCTGAAATAAATACATAAGACCCAAAAATTGGCCAACACAAACAAACAAACACAAACTGTCCAACGAAGGACTATGGCTGATCAAGAAGAGGAGCATGTAGTGTCCTGACCTGTAAGATGCCTTATGATGGATGGTTGGTTCGATAAAGCCTTGTTGTACTTGAGAATATACGAAGGATCGCTCAGAAGGCTACGCGATCGAGGCGAGAATTATCCTATGAATGTGAGTAGTGTTGAACCCTTCGAAGATCCTTTAACTTCACGCTTAATAAAAGGACTGTATGCTATGTTTACTCATTGAGTTGCTGAATAACACCTCGCATAAAAGTCGGAAAGATAATTAATCACATGACCCAAAAACTGTTGCAAATTATTTTATCGTTTGTGTGTGCTTCAAATCATTCCATGAATTGTGGGCTTGTGTGTTGTTGCTATGAAATACATGACAGGTGAAGGAAAAGTCCCATACTTGGACGGTCAGTATGTCGAGCCTCAGCTCGATGAATGTATGCTAAACAGATGCTAAGCCCCAAGAATTGGGCAATGAGTACATTGAGTATCGTTTGGAAAGATGTATGGTATCAAAAATATGGGAAAGGGATTAGGTAACAACATTCTATTATTCTGTCACTGATGTATAATATTGATAACACCAAGACCCTGGAATGAGAAAAATGGGAATACGAATGAGAATGGTGGCTGGATTACTTAGTTTTTCTTATCATGCATTATACGTTTCTTCATAGATAAGTTGCATATATTTGTATGGTCATGGACAACTTGTCGATAAGGTAGTTCCTTGAATGGTAATCCGAGGCCACGGACCCGGTTCATCCTAGGGGGAACAAGGATTGGTGTCGACGTACTAGCATCGATATACGGGACCTTCAGTGGGTAGCTACCATACTGTAAGGGGCACCGTTATACCTGGAAGATGGTCCAAGATGGCGTGTCACCAGTGACCTTCATATAGATAGGTCCGGTGTTAATGATGTCTTATGTAGGCAGAGTAAGTTATTACTCAATTACAGGGATGAATGTCGGTTATTGGTAAGAAATCACCTGAACGGTGACAATTATGTTAAATTATGATATTGTTCCAAACAATGTCTTGTGCAGGCTGAGTAAGTATTATAAATGTACAGGAATAGCTACACGACCGTGGGTAAGAATCACCAAAGGACGATACCATATTGCTTTACATTATATTGGCTATAAGAATTGCATGCTTTACTTCTTGTCGGCTATAAACATAAAATTGATCCTAAGGTAACGAGAAAGGCCACTTTTAATAATATTCTATAACATGATTACTTAGTGTTGTCTTTAGGTGAGTTGGGCCAGCACCGCTTGCCAGTACATTAATGATGTACTGACCCATATTGTGGGCAATATTACAGGTGTTTGTGTACGAAGAAAATCGTTTGATCAGTGCTTGGCATCGATGATTCTGATGGGTGCGCAGAAGCTCTTCTTACAAAACGATGTCTTCTGCTATACGAGACATAATATATGAAACAATGTAACTCAGATGAACCAGTGAGATTGTAAGTAAAGTCGGCATGGTCGGTTGTAAAGCCTAAATGGCAAGTGTATTTTTCAGTTGGCTATTCAAGAGTCTTGTAATCAGTTGTAAACTCTGTATTCTACTGCAAGTCTTATAATCCATTGCAATTATCAATAAAGAGATACATTTTTTCATATCTTGTGTGGCTTCAATTTATCTGCTTGGTTTTGCTATGATGTCGTTGTTTTCTGAGAAATACCAGTAACTGTAATGGTTTTGCCTTGTACAAGTGCAATCTAGACTTGTACGGTATCACGTCCAGTGGCTAGTTTTCGATACTCCGAGATCGGGGCGTGATAGAGCACCACCGTGCATTTGGGATAACATGAACTCATACTACTCATGCGTAAGCATCACCGATGACGATGAAGGAGGCAGTGTAATCGATGGAGTCGGTGTCGATGCCGGTGGACCAGGAGGACGTGTTTGCTCCAATGTGTCTAGTATTGTATATATCCAAGACAGATGCCAGTCTCGTACTGTTCTGAGCCATCGCATCCTGTACCCTCAAAAGCTGGCCCATAGCCATCTGTGTCCTCTGTAATGCCGTAACACTACGATCTGTCCTCTCGCACTATTCCATGATGGTACCCTCAGGCGAATCAAATCGTGTGTTGAGCATCGCATCGTCCATCTACGACCAAAACTGGGGCTGCTTTGTAATCATCCTCAGCATCTCATCACACAGTTCAACAACCTGTCGGACAATACTCTCCTCAACTCGGGTCGACTCCTGTAAGGGCCGTAGGGAATGCACACTGGCAGAGGGCATCCTGGATGTAAACCCCGAAAATTTTATTTTATTTTTGTCTAAATAATAATTATTTGGATTTTTATATGTTCTAAACTAATATTTATTACTTATAAATATAGACTTAGTCATGGTTGAGAATTGTAATGCATATCGACTAGAAAATATGGCATGGCTAGTATAGTCATGTGCCATGACTAGTGTCACGATCCGCTACCGCTTTTTTGGATAGAGTATGTAGTCAAGTCTAGCCTACGCCATAACATCGACGGTATTATGCTATCTATGATAACGTGGTCCACAATAAGAGCAATATGCACATAACATCCACAGCTAAAATATCAAAGATAATATTCAATACTCTCAACAATAAACTAAAGAAAACTGTCAAAATAATTCACTACAACTCAGATAGTATCGAAAACAAATCCGATAACAAAAATAAAATAGATAAACTAGGATCCAAAATTATGACCACTAACTAATGGAAAAGCACAAGAAAGAAAAATATGCTAATTCGCATCACTGCCATAATCTGGTACGTCAGTAACGCTGATGTCGCCAACATACGCACCGTAGACCTTAGGACATACTGTTTGCCACGACAAAAAGTTGAACAAACTTTTGTATTCAAACGTGTAAAAAGTACAAAAAGAACTCCTGAATAAGAGATTTAAGTACAAAAATTTCTTGAAAAGTGTGACGATGGAGATCGAGCACTGCAGCGGCTCCTTTACTCCGTTGACGATCTGACGACGACTTGAACTTGCTCTAACTTTCCGACGCTCGAGATTGGTGCTCGTGGTCGTTGATCAGGAAAATGCTGACCTTTTTAATGAAGGATAACTCCTTCTATTTATAGGCCTAGCACATATGCGATGTGCTTGAGGTTTGTTAGGTGCACAGGAGCGCTGCACGTTGAGATGTGAGAGAATCTGCTGTTATTGTACGGTGAGGGCTGCTACTGAACTGACACGTGGCGGACGTTGAGATTTCCTTCTATCAAGATCTCGGGTGGTTATCAGCATAACCGAATAAACGACACATGGCGTGTCTCTACTGCTCGAGGTTTTTTTGTTCAGATGAAGTCGAGTGTGTTTGGCTCCTATCCAAGGAGTCAGATTTTGTCTCTATCTTTGGGGCAGCAGTTTAAACAAACTGATTAGATATTACCCTTATCAACAGAAGCAAATTCCATTCTTATCTTTGGAGCGGTGGTTTAAACAAACTGATTGGATCATATCTGAAAAGATGTAAGTGCCAGACTAGCCGCGTAGAATAATGCCACCTCATAGGACTGTACATCTATGTGAGCTGCGCTTATGGTGAGGCTTCGATGTCACTGTACTTTTTAGGCGACGAAGAGACTGTATTTTAAAGACGACGGAGTCACTACATTTTTGGGGCGACGAGAAGACTGTGTTTCGAAGACGATGGATTCACTGCACTTTTGGGGCGACGAGGAGACTGTGTTTCGAAGATGACGAGATCACTGCACTTTCGGGCGACGAGGAGACTGTGTTTCGAAGATGACAGAGTCACTACGCTTTTGGACGACGAGAAGACTGTGTTTCGAAGACGACTGAGTCACTGCACTTTTGGGCGACGAGGAGACTGTGTTTCGAAGACAACCGAGTCACTACACTTTTGGGCTATGAGAAGACTGTGTTTCGAAGACGACGGAGTCACTGCACTTTTTGGACGACGAGAAGACTGTATTTTGAAGATGACGGAGTCACTATGCTTTTAGGCGACGAGGAGATTGTGTTTCGAAGTCGACTGAGTCACTGCGCTTTTGGGCGACGAGGAGACTGTGTTTTAAGACGACTGAGTCACTATGCTTTTGGACGACGAGGAGACTGTTGGTGGGGTTCTGTGAAGCCACTGCACTTTTACAAAACAATGAGGGACTTCTGAGAGCTTTGTGAAGCCACTGCACTTTTATGAAATATCTGAGGAATTTTTGAGAGCTCTTTGTGATTAATGACTTCCCTTGGTGTCTGCTGAGTCAATGTATCTTTAATTACCGCCGTCTTTTGGGGAATTCAAGAAGTTCGTGGCCTAGGATTTAGTCAAATGAACCTATTAAATAAGATTTATTGTGCTGAGTCCTAGGTTCATCCCATTAATTTGGGGGTCTTTGACCGATGGCACGTAGCGTTTAGGGTTGGACCACACTCAGCCTATATAAAGGGAAGCTTTTCTGAGGAGTTACGTCCATTGTCTCTTAACATTCCCACAGTCATGCTCGATCTTGACTTAGCTTCAAACGGCCGTTAGCCTTACACAAGTTGACTGTTGGTTGTGAATCTCTTTGTTCAAATAAGCTATGTCCTTGTAGAAGAACGATTATTGGATTTTGAGATGCACTTGAGCATTTGGCATATGGAGTTCGAACCTGAACAACATTTTGGAGGTCTTTGAGGTCCAAGGTACCAGATTTGGATTTATTGCCAACCCGAAGAGCCACATATTATGCTCTGCCCCGCTCAATAGCCGTAGTAGTGTTGCGAGCAGGAGCTGCGTTCTTGTTCGGGCCAATAGCTGCTTCATTAGCCATATTGGAGTTCCTCCGTGTCTGACTATGAAGTGGCTTGCTCTGACGAGAAAAGTGGTTCACTCTGATACTACTGCGCGTTTGGGGGGCTGCGCACTTTCTGAAGACTGTCCACTTGTAGACTTTAGGCGTTTTAGTCTTTATATGTAATCATGAAGAATCTGTAATAGATCTGTAAAACCCCTAAATTTTATGGGATTTTTTTTTGCTTAAATAAAATAGCCATGATTTTTTTCTATATTTTAAAAATCATTTTTTTATGAATATAGTCTTAGTCATAGATTAGTTTTGTTTGTAGGTTGACTCGAGAGCATGGCACCGCTAGTGCGGTCGTGTGCCATGACTAGTGTACTAACTATAGACCTCACTACTTTTATTTAATTTTAAATATTCAATTGTTTATAATTTATTTTTCCATTTTTTAAATATTTATTTATTTACTATTTTTTTAATAATAATAGAAATTTCTATACTAAATACATTTTGTACATAAAAGGTAATATATAGAATTTCTTTTTAACAAATATTTACGAAATATTTATTTCTATATATATTATTAGGTTTAGGGATTATTTCCAGGACTTTTTATGTTAAATATTTACTATTTGATAAGTACAAAAATATTTCTTTATATATAATATATATTTATAATTTTTTTAATTTTTTAAATATTTTTGGAATACTTGGATGTATATATATATATATATATATATATATATATATATATATATATATATATATATATATATATATATATATATATATATATATATATATATAGAGAGAGAGAGAGAGAGAGAGAGAGATAGATAGATATATAGAGAGAGAAAAAAATATATAGAGATATATATATATATAGAGATATATATGTTAGAAAAAAATTAAACAGTGCTTTACAGCACTGTTCCCTCTCCAGCAAAACGGGGCCGAGCCCCGACCCTTTCTTTTTTTTTTTTCACGCGAACAAGAGAGACTCAAAGCCTCTGTTTGATTCAAATCAAACTATCCCAATACAACACCAAATCTTTCGAATTTTTTTCTACTCAATCCTATCTAGATTCTCCTCCAATCCAAATCAAATTTTGATCCAAATCCTATACGAATTTTAATTAAATTCGGATTTAAGAACCCGAGTATATAAACTCAAAACCATCCATAGAAATTCTTCGAAAACCCTAAGAAAACTTAATCTGTGAGATTCGTGCGACGACCAGAGCACCCCCCTGACCGGATGACTCCTCCTGATCGCCTGCAAGTGCCGCCCATCGCCCGGATGCGTCGCTGTCGCCTGGAACAGAGCCCGTGCTCTGTCAACACCAGCTGCAAGGTACCCCTGTTCCTTGTTGATTTTCTAATCAACCACTCGATTGTTTCACCAACTGCGAAAACCTACTTATAGTTAACCTATACATCCAGAAATCCCATTAATTAGTTTTCACGAAATCAAGTAAGGTTTCGAGTTAAACAGACTCGAAATCTCAGAAAAACCACAAAACCGAAATAAGGAAATTGACAGTTTTGTATTCAAACCCGAGTTTTAAAAGGCGAATCATTGTCAGGATATTAGGTATTCACAAAAACCATATGAATAGACTTTTAGACAACCTATAGCATATCGAATGCCTATTTTTAGTTTTAATTTTTGTTTATTAATTTGTGAGATAAATTAGTTTAAAAATCTCGAAAAAATTAGTTTTTTAAAATCTTAAAACCTTCGATACGACGTCCATCCCGACAAACCGGATGACCCCGTCACAAACTGAAGGTACCAAAAGGTGCGTATCGACTTTGTGGATGTGTGGGCTTTGCGGAATTCAAATTGGTCGCGTGTGCGCGACTAATTTGACCCGTATCCGTCGAGGAACGCCGCATCGGCCTTTTTCGAAATTTCTTAATTACTTTGTGCATACTCGTCAAATCGCAACGAAACTTGGGCCATTGGACTCGAATTATTTTTCTGGTCCTGTGAGCCAAGTTTGGTCCGATTCTGAGATAGTTGACCGGATCGCCATTTTGCGGGCCCTACGATCCGATTCAACGGATGATTTTGTGCACGGCTCATCGGAATCCAAAATTGGACATACCGTCGAGTTCGTATCGAAAAATCGAATCCGTAGACATATAGTTTGATGACTTTAGAGACCGTAGATATTGGCACGTATTTCGGTGCAGAGCGGGTCCAACGACGTACATCATTTTGATATAAAATTATGATTTTGCCCCTGTTCCAGAATTGGACTTTCGGACAGATGTTTCCTAGATATATCTTTTACACCGGGAACATTTTTGATATTTATTTCAGCATCCGGGAACGTTTGCAGAGGTTCCACTCTTGTAGCTTCTTCTCACTTGTCGATTTTATCTACTGGACGTTGTCAAAACACCTTCCAACCACCAGGCAAGTATGCCTTGCTATATTTACTATCATATTATTTATTTTCAGCATTTATTTACTTTGTTTCATTTTTTTATTTTTTTTGTTATAAACTGTGCGTCCAAGCCACACTTGGGTGTAGGTGACTCTATAGTCGTTTTTCCGTTGCTTTATTTTATTTGATGCATATTGACATAGTTTTAGCGGACTACCTTCTTATTATGGGATATCCTTATATCTCCTTTGGCCATGACACATACACTACACAGTTTGAGACATGTTGCTAGGGGCACGGCTTGCATATTGACTGGCCATCTCTATGTAAGAAGTCGTGTGACGGATAGATGATCGTAACTGCTATGACTAGGGTATAGAGACTCAAAAAGTGACAAAACTGGACAGGTTATGGACATAACTTGGTCAGTGTGGGATATCTTAGGGAGGATAGTCGCTAGTGCGTATGGGAAGCCAAACAGGTAAACCATAATTTTTAAAAGGAACTATGGTATGATATATTTGCAGATGCCCTCTAAGGTTTTAGACGTTATGGCCGGATACGTATGACTGGATGCCAGTTACGTACTTATAGCCTAAATCCCACCCATGCACATAAAAGTTGTCCTCTAAATTGCTAGACGGTTAGAATCCCCTTTGCATATTTGTGTCTAGGAGAGTCTTTGTATATTATTATTATTCTGACAGTTCATATTAGCATGTTCTTCCTGTATATTATTACGTCCCTCTGAGGACCTGGTGATCTCCCTAGGTATAGACGATGAGCAGTATCCCGAGGAGTACGGTTTCGAACTAGACTATCCATTGGCAGCTGAGGAGGTCTCGCCTTCAGAGTCTATCTGATTTTTTCTTTTGGTTGATGGACTTATGTACTTGAGACTCTTTTTCGTATTCATTTCAGTTATTTCTTTTCGTAGCTCGATAATGGATTTGTTTCCGCCCGACAGATATTTCTCATTATTTTTAGTTGAGACATTTGTTTGTTATTTCTCTTATTTATCATTGTGGATGAGATATAGATGTTTCCTGTGACCTTGATATATTGTTATGAGCTGGAGCTCTCTTATTGCAGCTTATGTGTGTATACGTAGATTCTATATATTAGAGTAGTCTGCATATGCATACAGCTGTTATGTACATATTTACTAGTCCTACGTATATTGGGACTGGGGCGTGATAAGATCTTTGCGAACATAATTTTAATAAAGAACTTTTTCTTTATGTACTGTCTTTGTTTGTTATTTATCTGCGCTTTTGAACTACTGCGCTTTTGTGAAGGAACATGCAGCGATCGTTGTCATCTGCGCTTCTGTGATTGCTGCGCTTATTTTCATGCTTCTACAAGACCCCCTTCAAAGTTTTTCGAACTTGAATCAAGCTCGGAATACTTTGAACAAAAGCATGACACGTGCCCTTTTGCAATAAGTGCACATCACGCTTGCTGACCGGCTGTCGTCAGCTTAGCCTTTAGCATTAAATGCCTTGAGCTATCGTTTCATAAAAAAGTTGATGATTACTCCTCATTTTTAGGGAACAGTCATCATGATCTCAACTCTTAATTCCCATGACGTTCGAAGAGTCTCATCGAATATGAAGTATTTTGCTGACGTGGCTTCCTCTTATAAGTAGGAGACTGTTCAGAGAGAGAAAACTTTATCTCTTTGTCCTTTCTTCCAATCGAAGCTTTTGTCAGAGATTTTTCCTTCCTTCAAACCCTAAACTTTTTTCTGCCATGGCTCCCAAGAGATCAAGAATCCCGAAAGCTCCTAAAGCAACTATGACAAGTGCAAAGAAGGCCAGAGGGGGAGCGACAAGCCCTACACCAGCTAGAAGAGCTATGATAAGTGCGAGACAGACTAGAGCTTCCACGGCGAGACAAGCCGAAGAGGCCACGACGAGCACACGACAGGCTAAAGGGAAACAACCAGCCTCAAAAGCTGTCGGCATCGAGAATGTTCTGGCCGGAGTACACGGAGACGTGTGGCCCCCAGTTGCGAGTAGGTGTCCAACACCCTAGTCTGCTGATGTACATAGGCATTCACACTTCGACATGATGTCTCGAAGATGTGCTAAAGCTTTTCTTTTTTGCTGATACACATGGGGCACCATCCTTCAGAGTAGTGTCCTGAAGATGTGCTAAAGCTTTTTTTTGCTGATGCGCATGGAGCACCCATCTTCGGGGTGGTGTCCTAAAGATGTGCTAAAGCTCTATCAGCCAATACGCATAGTCGGTACTTTTACAAAATAACGGTTGTAAGATGCGCTGAGGTTTCAGCGAACGTGCAGAGTCCCTTATGCACAGAGCTTTTGTGAATCGTCGGCGCGAACGCTCGCATGCTGCAGCACTTTTTGAATAGACTACACGGACGTTCTCTACAGAAGTGCAGTGCCATGAGGCAGTGCCTTCGCACTTCTTTTGCAGAAGATACTTCTATTTTCCTGACACATTTTGTCCTTGTGCAGTTTCTGTGTCCATGCCTCTCTTTGGGGATATCCTTTTTGAGTCAGCAGTCTACGCTTTAGGCATAAATATCGATGAGGCACTCGTCGATCCTGCCAAGAAGTTGATCGCCCAAGGCCAACTGAAAGAGCGACTAGCTATGATATGGGATCAACAGCCTGTCTATTTTCGTCGTATGATGGACCGGGGCAAGTTGTTTCTCCCCTCTGATGCTGTCAATATGCTAAAACCTCGGTTCCTCTTTGGTGATCAGCTGATTCTGGAGGAGGATAAGCTCCTGGAGATAAAAGATTGGTTCATCAAAAATGACGGCCTCTCCTTGCATGTTCTATCAGTTAATCGGCACCTCCCGCTCTCGGTCTTCTTCTGCTTTGCCGAGAAACGACACATGAAATGGGATTTAACTCCGGTGCAAGGGGGTCTGATGACAGGCCATTTTTAGGTGGATATGCACTCTAATAGAGGGGATGTTTTGAAGAGTGTACGCGATGGTCTGTTGTACATGTTGCGCGTGTTGCTCCCCGGTCGCTTGCTCAGTGATTGTAACTACCACTTTTCTAAAATGAGAATAATTTTGAACTTTTATAAAATTGATCATGATAGGTATTAAATAATAGATTTAAATCATGTTAATGATTAATTTGAGAATTTTTGATTATTTTTATAACATTTAAATTGATGTATTATGATTGTGTCCCTTTCTAGTGAGACCTTAGAACTACTTAGCCTAGAGACTAACCATGACCATGGAGACCAAGCTAATGTGATTAGATTAGCTAACTACCATTTTTTAGACTAAGGGTATTTTGGTAATTTGTGACTTTAGAATTATTTTAAATTTTAATTAATTAATAATGTGCTAATTGATATGTTAGGCCTAAACCTAGAATTGCCCTAATCTAGACATTGATCATGAGCCTAGATATTTAGTTAGTAGGATTCAACTAAATGACAAGGTTAGAAATATCTAGATATTGCCTAAATGAAGTTATTTTGCTTGAAACCCTAATTTCATTTGGGCCTTTAATAGAAAGAGGCTTAAATTACAGTATAGGAAGGCTTTACATCTCAATTGAACCTAACCCTAACCTTAGACTACATTTTGGCTGGCCAAGGTATGTCCCTTTCCCTAATATAAGGTTCACATTAGCCCCTCTTGCCTCTTTCATTACAAACCTAAACCCTAATTTCTGTTCTTCCCTAAATTTACCCCCTTTCTTCAAATCAACTCCAAATTAGACCAAATCAATTGCAATATACTCCCCTAGTGCAGAGGAGGTCTCTATTGGCTAGCTAGCAAGGATTGGGAGCAATTTGGCCATAGAAATTGGTGTGTGATCATTTCAAGTGCTTTTTTATTGAGATTTCAACTCTCAATAGGTAATGGCCTCTAAACCTATTAATTTCCTGATTTCTCACCATAGATGCATTCATCTAGGCACCATACATCAGTAGGCCAAGTTTGGTTAGAAATTGAATCCATTTAGGGTGCGTATCGGAGGAGTATCGGAGAGGTGTAAAGTGTTCGATGAAATGTCACGTAGAAATAGTTGTTTTTAATTTCCAAACTAATTACATGATTTTGTAGCTAATATAGTGTAGATTACATTTCACCATGACTGAGTTGATTTTGGTGTGTTTTTGTGTCGAATTTGGACACAGGGACACCGCACGAGACTGTGGTGCAGTGTCCTGCTACCCCGAGTCTAGAACTCGGTGGACACAACATGAGATAACAAAAATTTTGGTCAGTAGTTAGGGACAATGTCTGTCAGCTTGCACACAAAGTTTTAGGAGATTTGGTTGAGTATTCGAGGAGTTCTCGAGCTCGCAGATGTCACACACTCACGCACACACGCAAAAATCCTATCACTGATACTCACCTAGACACACGACACAACACAGTTTGGACACGACCTAAATTATTCAGTAGACACTTGGGTACCTAGTCTCACTTCAACAAAAGTGTGTTTTAACGACACTCAAAAATGTCGTGAATGACTTTCCATGGCACTTTTTGAGTGTAGTCTAGAGGGGGTGTCATAGAAAGTTTTTTTTTCAACGACACTTCGTAAGTGCCATACAATAACTTTATGACAACACTTTCTGAATGTCGTGTTAACCATGTTTTCACAACACTGTGCTGGTGCCATCTTAACGTGTTTCAATAATACCTGATAAGTGTCGTCGTAATTTTAAATAGCCATGTAATTATTTTAAGACGACACTTCTGGAATGTCGTTTAATACTTATTTTACGACATGCTACTAGTGTCATCTTAATGTTATAAATATTTTTCACAACATTTGTTATGTGCAATCTAAACATTCAAATCATAAATATCATTCATGTCACAACACCTTATATGTGTCATCTAATTCACTTCAACGACACATTTTAAAATGCCTATATAATAGCATCAAAATAAATGAAATATAAATCAATTTCATTTGTATCTTTATTTTTATATAATTAGCCAAAACCAATTCCACAAATAATAAAACTTTAGGATACCAATAATAATATATTTGAATATCTCAAATCCATACAATGTCATATTGCAATATCTTAAATCCATACAAAGTCTCAATAAAAATAATATTGAGAACACCAACAAAGTCTATTACATGACATATAAGATTCCTACTAGTACTACTTAGTGTCCAACCCTTTCCAGCATCAAATTCGAATCTATTCAGAACTCATCGATCGATCTGCACACACGAAAGATGAGAATTATGAATATTTCAACTTTCAAACATATAATGACTAATGAAAAATTAAAAGAAGTGAATACACACAGTACAAAATACTTTGATAAAAACTCATATTTCATTGTATAAAGTGCCTGATTGAACTGGTTGCAATCTAGGGGCATTACTGCAGGACCCAGTCATGCATATACAACTCGACAGAACCAGTCATGCATATACAACTGAAACAAAATTACCTAGATCATTAATTTAAAAACATAATGAAGTGCATCCGGAAAGGGTAGGAGATGGTGTAGTCGATGCTCTCTCCGTATTGGTATGTCTGGGAGAGCAGTCCAAGAACTTATTGGTTTTGATAATGTCAGAGGTGGCGGCAGCACAGCAGCACAGGACTAGGAAAAAATAAGAAGAGCCGCCATGATTAGGAAGAGGAGAGATTGCAGACAAGAAGAAGACATCAGGGCTATAGTAGCTTGCTTGCTGCAGAATTAGTTGCTACATAACTTCAGCAATTTGAACTACCCATTTGTAAAGTCAAGTGTATTCTCATGCTTTGGACAGTAATTACCACACTTTTGCTAAGAATAGGATATCTTTAGCAATCAATTTGAAGAGAAAGGGAGCGAACCAATAGAAAGGAAGGCAACCAGAAGAAGGAAAAAAAAGTTGAATAATTCAAGTCGGCTGATTGGAACAGTAAAGCTTTTGTAGAGTAAAATTCTGAATAGAGCTAGCTAGCTTGTGTTCGTTCCTCCAGTCTGTCTGAGTCTGACTTGGATAAGAATCCAACACGCTAGTCGAAAGGGATGATTTAGTAAGGAGAAAACAGGACGCCAATCCCCTAGTTAAAAGGATATATACTTTGGAAGCTCTCTTCTCTTCTACTGCCAGATGTCAGACGCCTCACACACAAACAAGTATCAAGTGAAAACAGAGAAAACCAAAAGAACCCTTTCTCGGTGTATTTTTTTGACAGTTAAGAGAGGGGCTGTTATTTTGTGTGGGCTGACAATGTACTCCAAGATGACCAATTGGCACATTGCTAAACTTACCTTTCGGCAACCAAGGAACACAATCCAAGTTCCCATATAGTCTAAATAGTATAGACAACAAGAGTTTGTCATTATCACCGAAGCTATTATCCCATCAAAATAAATGGATCACGAATGGAGCATAAGAAATTAAGCTCCACAAAGAATTTTACAAAATTTTAGGACCAATATGGATCAGACATCAACTCTTTTATATTGATGCCAAATTCGTAGGCAAATAAGCTATGAGAATGACAGAGAAGTCAAAAACAATAATATACGATATATGGGTTGAGTTTCACTATCTGTATAGGCATTGGTTTTGAAACCCTTCTTATTAGTATCAACATTGAAGGTTTCGAAAGTTTTGCTGCTTTTGGATTTGAATTTCAGAGTATTTTGATGTCGAAAGATTATTACTATCAATCTAGAGTACCAGTGTTACTTTCTGCATCACTTGGTTCAGTTACCAGAAGAGTATAAGTAGGCAGTTATTAAGTATGAATCAAACAGTTTCCAAATCAAACCAAACTGTAGAAAATTTTGTCGTACCTTAAACAGTTTTCAAATTCTGACCTTCACCATTACCACACAAGCAAGTTTTACCGGTCAAGAACTTGACAACCTTTTGGTACTCCCCTAAAACAATAAACAAGAAGATTGAACCATTAGCACAAATGTACATATACTCGATATGAAATAATGTACTAATCAACATCCTTCTTTACAAATACAATGGAACTAAGTTAAACATACATCTTAATAATTAATTACCTGAATATCTTCTAAACTAATATACTTGTGTGGCCAAGCAATTGTACTTCCTATAGCATCATCAAGGGTGAAAATTCTCTTGAGGCTCGAAAAAAATAACATCTGGAACTAAAACTTGCTTAACCCAAACTTTGTAGCAATCTGGCCCAAGTATGACATGATGTACCATTGACGTAGAATCCGTGGAAGCAATTTCCGCCTTTGCCACCACCTGTCCTGTGGCATTCCAGTTTAACAGGTCGCACTTAGCGCCCATAAGGTTTGTAGTAGCACTAGCATTCACACTCTCTTGACGGGACTACAAAAAACAAGGAGCTAAAAGTAAGTTTACTATTTCAGCATTAAATATCAATCATACCATAAAAAATACCTGTCGACTTGAGGTAGTTGGCAACTCTCCTCCACTGCTGCTAGGCTCTCCTGGAAACTGTAAAACAATTTTATGACTTGAGTTTTGTGAAACTCAAGATTGATAGGTTTTTGAAAAAACATGAGTTGAAGATAAAATTATCACAACTTACCATGTCTGGCCTAAGCTCTTAGAATTTTTTGCGTAAGATCCTGAGTTTTGCGAACCTCATTTAACTCATTAATAACAGATTGCATCCATGTTTTGTTTTGTAAGTGGGCCTCTATTTTAGATGGGGTAACTCCAAATCCAAGGCCTCTAATAAAACTGAGCGTTCTGGACCAAAATACTTACTCACTGCATCCTCATTTATGGAGGTCGAACTATCTGAAAGCTCTTTAAACTTTTTTATATCCGACTAAAAAAGAGATGGTATTAGCATATTGCGAGAATCATAAAAAACACAAGATAATAACAAATTTGAAATAAATAAGTTTTAGTTACATACAATTGCCTTATCTGCAACATCGTTGATCGGCTCTCTCTCTTCTCGCCCTTCCTTTTCTTATGTCCTTCGATCCACAGGTCTACCCTCGATATAGATTTGCCCTCATTTTCAATTTTCTATCAAAAATCGAATGACAAAATGATTGAAACATATCAAGTTTATTGCAAGCAAGAGAATTTTAAAGATACATGAACTAAAAACAAGTACAACTTATACCCAATCATGCTCATATCTTGCATAACCTTTACGGCTCAAAGTATAAGGCATCGTTTGTTTTGCCCTTGCAGCCTGCTTCATTTGACTTAATTCCTATACAAAATAAGTTAAGACAAAGCTTATAACTCTAATACAAATATACAATGCATATGATTTAAAAACAATTAGATATCATATTTACCTTAAATTGATCGGAGGTTCGAACCTTTACAAATTCATCCCACTCACGGTCCGTAGGTTCGGCCGGTTTGAGGAGGTAATATGTCGAGATACATCCACACCAGCATCTATAACTTTCCTTAAATTTTGAGATATATAGGATTTCCAATTTCGCCATGACTTTCCCATCAAATAGGATAAACTTCTTGTAACAATCCTCAATAACATATTTTTGCTACATTTACAAGTAAAATCAAGGATAAGTAATTTTATTAAATGCTTTACAAGAAGGGACAATATATAATAACGTAAACAAAGTACATACCATAATCAAAGTCCATAATTTCTCTTTGATTCCTTATCTACGTTGTGCCATGTATTTATGTTTATTGGAACATTCTCTCGAACAATACACCCAACAATTGTACTGAATCTAACTGATATTTTTCCCACAGGTTGTCCATATTCATTCCACTCAATCATTGTACGATTCTTTTCACCAACTGCAATAACTGGGACCTTTGTTTTTCCTCTGGTTCTCTTTTTTTACCACCAGCATTAATATTTCCTTCTGTCCCAGAATCAGTGTTCTCATCAGAACTATCATGAGGTAACCTAGATAAAGGTGGGCTTTCATAAACGACATGTGATGATTTCCCTGCCATATCACTATAAAAAGATGAATTAAATCAGTATCAATAGAAAGTATAATTCAGTTCATGTTAAAAAGAAACCAAGTTGTACCATTGATATGTTTCACTATCAAGAAAAGAGGAGTAAATACATCGAGAGACTCTCAAATTGAAACGGACTAAACAACACAAAAAGATAATAATGATTGACATAAAAAATGCAAAATGTGCTCATTATTTTCCCTAGGATATTTATACCTTATTTTGGAGGCTTTGGAATACTCCTTTATCTGGATTAGTATAGATTATTATTGAAGAGTGGTGGCTAGTCTCCACAGCATGCCATACTTGTCATTTTGTAGCTTATGGATATAAGAAGAAAATGTAATAAGGTTTTTGCATCTTACTGACATATGAGATCTGATCTTCTGCAGCAAGTCCAGTTTTTTGTAAGCATTTTACTACCATGTAGGCCAGTCTTTGGTAAGCATTTTACTAAAGTGTAAAATGTGGTCATATCAATCTAGATTATTGAACTAGAATTATGACTTGATATGAAGTAATGTCAACTAATTAGGGCTAGTCCTAGCTTGGTATTTGAATCAAGCCAGATGGTCTTAGTCCAATCTTGTCATCTAATCATGTTTACACTGACCGTAACAAATTGGAAAACCAATTAACTAACTAATATCAGCATGGGTTCAAATTTGCAGATTATGGTTTAATTAGGGCTCAACTTTGTTATTATGACTTGTGATATATATTGTGCTACTGTGACTTTCAATTATTTGATACACAATTTTGGCTGAACGATACTTGCTTGCATCTTCTAGATTAAATGGGTCAACTTTGCTTGTAGTTACTAAAGACATGAATTACTGCCAAAAAAGTTTTATCTGTTCTGCTTACCATTGGGTACCATACTAACTTCTATATTTGTTGATGTAGATCATCGTTATTTCCTTCACTAATTTGTTTCATCCATTTCTACCTTTACAGGACACTTTGGTGTGGATAAAACAAGTTTCATTCCGTTCCTTCAGATTTTCAACCATTTCTTCCCTTTATGAAAGCTTCAGGCTGTGTTTTGCATCTGAGAGAGTAATTCGCTTCAGATTATTGTGCCAAGTTCTATTGTGTATGGGTGTTACCTTAGTTTTTTTATTCAAAGACAAAATTGGTCTCTTGACCATAAAAGACTAAAAGATGGCCCCTGGTGATGTCGGGATTTTAGTTACATACAACTAAGTTACCTTTCAACATCAAACCTCTCGTTTATAGCTTAGTATTCTGATCCCTCATGATGGAAATGCCATAGGAAATCTAACTAATGCTCTGATATTAGTATTCGATCCCTAGGGAACCAAATCAAATTTTATAGCTTATGAAATAAAGAGAAAACATTATGTAAAAAGATGAATTAAATCAGTTTCAATAGAAAGTATAATTCAGCTCATGTTAAAAAGAAACCAGGTTTACCATTGATACGTTTCACTATCAAGAAAAGAGGAGTAAATACAAACAAGTAATGCATATCAATTCCAAATAATCTGATACTCTTATCGAAACCGATGGGTATGATAGGAAGGGTATGATATCGGTTCTGATACCGCAAAGCTTGCTTTGAACTTTGGTATGACTTGTTTCAGTCATTTGGAGTTTGCAGTCATTTGGAGTAAACAGTTTGCAGGAAACCAGTTTCAGGCAATTGTAGTAAACATAGCAGTTTGCAGTAAACAAATTAAGAAGAGTCTCAGGCATTGAGAAGAGTACTTACTGGAAAATGATGCTTCAGAGATGATGCTTTACTGGAAAATTAAACATATCAGTTTGCAGTACTTACAGAGCTTCAGAGATGATGCTTTACTGGAAAATTCAACAAGCAGACTCAAAGAGCTTCAGAGATGAAAAATCCATGTACTGATGAAGAATCAAAGAGCTTCAGAGCTTCAGAGATGAAAATTCAACAAGCAGACTCAAATACCAAATAACTTGAAGAAGAGAATGTGCATAGAAAATTTCAGGAATTCTAACAAAATACTAGTTCATGGATAAAACACAAATTAAGCCACATTTGTCCAAGATAAAAACACAAATTAAGCCACATAAGTACAATAGAAAATAGAAAGGTTGGCTGATTTGAGCCACATTTGTCCAAGATAAAAACACAAATTAATCAAAATAATTCTCTATAATTCAGCCCAACTACTATAGCGACAAGAAGACCTTCACAATTCCTCCTCTTGTACAGCTCATCACCATCCCTATGGTCTATCAAGTGCAGAAACATCTTGTGGGCATATGATAAACACTTTCATCAAAGGTAGCTAGGTCATGAAAGCCTCTTGGTGGCGCCTTTAATACTACATGCCAATTTGATCTTTCACTTTCTTTGGAGTAAAATACTTGCTTTGCTTGTGATACAAAAATGAATGGATCTCTTTCAAATGTACTTAGTCCTTCATGAAGACTAAGGTGAATCCATCCTCTTTTTTATACCACTAACTATGTTGGCCCAATCACATTGAAAGAAGGAATTGAAATGTGTTGAAGTCCAATAACAAAATATCCCTTATAACCCCATAATAAGAAACATTTGCAACAACTTGTGATGTATCCCTGGCGCTGGATCTACATATAGTCTCAGCTTCGTATAAACACCATAATCTTGAGTAGATCTCTCAACTTCTGTTGTATGAAAGCGTTTTCCATTTATCACATAACCCAAGTACGAGATTGCCACCTCTAGGTCCTTGCACAAGCCATCTAAGCGTATCTGATATTATGCCCGCTGCACTTTCAAGACTAATCTGTAAAAACATAACTAGTATTAAAATTACCTATCATAACTACTTGTATCTGGTGTGTCTGTGTATGTATATCTGACCTTCTCTGACATCCATGAAATGAATGTTTCTAAATGCTCTTCTGCAGCAAATTTTATCCCGTAATAAGTGTCGATCATCACGCTTTAACTCCTCCATGTGTACTAATAATGACATCAAAGTTTATATAGTTACTAATATATGTATAAAAAAATTTAATGCAACTTTTGATATTGGAATGTGTTGGTAGTATACTCACGGAATATATGGTTCAACTTCTGCACTGTTTAGAAGAACATAAAGATGAGCGGCCTTCAACATTTTACTTGATAAGGTAACTACTTTTCTTTTGAAATTGGACGCCCTCTATAATTGCATCATCCTCAAAATCTTCATTGCGATGTAGCTTTGTGCCTAAAGCTGCTGTTTGTGGCATGTATTCACTACAAAATCTCACACATTCATCCACTAGATAGCATTCAGCATGCATCCTTCCGGTCGAGCATGATTTCTAACAAATCCCTTAAGATACTTCATAAATCTATTGGAAGTAAAAACAAGAAGAAAAATTAACAAATAGTAGATGATCTGATTTAGGAATTTGTTGAATAAACTATAAATCCCAAAATATAAAGAGGTTCAATTACAACCTCTCAAAAGGGTACATCCATCGATAATGCACCGGCCCGCATAATCTAGCCTCTTGTCCTAAATGTATTGTCAGGTGAACCATATATCAAAAAAAGCTGGAGGAAAATACCTTTCCAACATGCATACAGTCTCCACAATTTATCTTCCAGTACTTCCAATTTATTTTGTCAATGACTCTTTGACATAGTTCATTAAAAAAGAACACAAACGAAAGATTGCCTTCCTTGGTCCGTCTGGAAGAAGTCCTTTTAAAGCAACTGACAGTAATTGTTGCATTAAAATGATAATCATGGGACTTGAGACCAATAATCTTGCATTCTTCCAGCTTGACACAATTGCTAATATTTGAACTATAACCATCAGGTATCTTCAAATCAAACAGTCTCTTACAAAATATTTGCTTTTCAGCTTTTGATAGTGTATAAGGTGCTGGAGGAAGAAAAAATCTTTGTCCTCTTGGTTCTGCATATAAGTCGGACCTAATATTCATGTCCGCTAAATCTCCACGAGACTGTAATCCATCCTTCGTATGTCCTTTAATATTCAATAGTGTTTCTAAGATGCTTTGGCAAATATTCTTCTCAGTATGCATCACATCCAAGTTGTGACGCAACGGTATAGCCTGTTATACAAAAAAAATGTACCAAGTCTCTAAAAAATTAATCTCTTATATTAAAATTAAATAAAAACTGAGAATTGTAGTAAAAATTTTACCTCCCAATATGGTAATTAAAAAATATTGACTTCTTTTTCCACATTTGAGGAGGTTCGTTCTGCTTTCTTTTCTTCTTCTTGCTCTTCCTCCACACATTTTGAACTTCATTTACGGTATATAAAATTTCATTATTAGTCAATGGTTTTGGTGGGAGCCCTTTTTCCTTAGTCCCATCAAACCAGCTAGCCTTATCACGCCACAAGTGTCTAGGTGGAAGAAATCGCCTATGAGACATATACACAGTCTTATGCGACTTCTTTAAATATCGAGAACATGTATTAGGATCACATATAGGACATGCAACTTTTCCTTTTGTTGTACAACCAGCCAAATTACCATAAGCTGGAAAATCATTGATTGTCCACATCAAAATAGCTTTCAAATTAAATATAGACTTAGTGAATGCATTATATGCCTCTACGCCATGGCTCCAAAGCTCCTTCAAGTCATCAATAAGTGGTTCAAGATATACATCTATGTCATTTCCTGGTTCATCTTTGCCAGGTATAAGTAAAGTCAACATCAAATTCTCTTGTACCATGCATACATTGGAGGGCAGGTTGTATATACATAGCAATACCGGCCACATACTGTATTGGGTACTGAGATTTTTGTAAGGATTAAAGCCATCTGATGATAGCCCAAGCCTGATATTTCTTGGATCCGAAGCAAAATTGGGCCATTTTTTATCAATAGAATCCCACACAACCGAGTCTACTGGATGGTGCATTCTTTCATCTTGACTGTGGTGGGTGGAGTGCCAAATCAATTGTTCTGCCTTATCTTTTGACATAAACATCCTTTTTAATCTTGGTATTATTGGAAAGTATTGCAAAACCTTCGCAGGCACTCCTTTTTGGATCTTGCTTGTTCGTGGGTTTACTTTCCATTGTGAAGAACCACAGGTAGGACATGTTTCCAGGTGCTCTTTCTCTTTTCTAAACAAGCAACAATTATTGACACAAGCATGTATCTTCTCATATCCTAAATCAAACTCTTTTAGAAACTTCTTTGTCGCATATAAAGAATCTGGAATGTTGTTTTCCTCTGGTAACATATCCTGTAAAATCTCAAGAAGTTTATTAAATACTTTATCTGACAATCCATTTGTAGCCTTATGCTTGTAAAGAGTAGTGATCGCTGATATCTTTGTGTACTTGGTATAACTTGGATACAAAGGAGCTTCAGCCTCTTCCAACTTTTTTCTAAAAACCTCATATGTATTCATATTTATACCCTCAGTAGCCTCTGAATCTCCAGCAAAAGGAATGTATGCATCATGGTACATCCTGTGAGCATCTGGCAACTGAGAAGCCTCATTTTGTTCAAAATTACTTGAATGTTCCCCGTGAAGAACCCAAAGTTGATATGAAGGATCAAAACCAACTCGTACCAAGTGATCATATACTACATCATTTTTTTGTGACTTTTCAACTTTACATTCTTTACATGGGCATACGATCCTATCAGGATTCCTAGCATAGTTCTTAGCATTTGTTATAAATCTTTTCACTCCTTCTAAGTACTCATCACTAGACCTACAAATAGAAGCAAAAACTATGACTTATGTAATTATTCATATATTTCATAGCTTAGAAGTAAATATATCAAAGAAAGTTAGGACCTTGGATAATTTGTCCATGTTTTATCCATCCTTAACAAACAAATTTAGTGACTTCGTTGGATGCTCACCACAACTACAATTCCGAAACAAAATAACCTATCATGGACACCAAAAGAAAGTTAGAGTTTTGTATACGTATCGAAACTATATATTGAGTAAATATAACAGTCTAAATTCAAACAATGTTTCATTCAGATAATCATCGCCTTAGGTACACATGTATACATAGAAGAGAAAAAATATAAGAAAGATAGAATGAGAAAAAGCCAGATTCACCTTCGATCCAAAACATTATTGATATCTTGACACTTGTTGGCAATCAATGAGGTTGAGATGACACATGAAACACAAAAGTTTTAATATAACTTAAACATTTCATGCATAACAAATCAGATATATGCAACTGCTTTAAGCGCCCAATTTTTTTACAATATGTATCTTACCAAAAGATGTACTTTAAGAGCCTAATTTTTTTGGCATATACAGCTACTTTTTGGCCCTTTTGATTATCTCATTTGGATAGGAGAACGTTTGAATGCTTGATAACAACAACAACTAAAATCTGTCTTCCAATTCAAACTTGTCTAGTGATTGCTTAATTCATGATGCATGTACTGAAATAGAAGGATGGAACAAAATTTTGACACACTGCTAGCAAGTTCATTTTCAATGGTCAATGATAGAGCAAATCAATACATGCATGCTCACCAACAGATAATAGCCGGAGAGGCTATAGCGAATAAGAACTGGGAGGAGTGTAGTTGTTCTAACAACCTAAATCTTCCACTATATAATGAGAGCACACAATTATTTATTTCAGACCCTTTTTGGGCCTCTTTATTCTTCTAAACATCGAAGAGTCATATTTGCACAAGTAAAACTACATACACAAATTAAATCCAGAGGACACAAATATCATATTCAAATAACAAACTGACAACTAAGCTATATACACAAACAAAATCATAGAAGAAAATAACATCCAGGACCCAATATGTTCTCCCCAATCCTGAACCTACAATCTAATGTTCCCAAAATGAATTACTTAAAGGGAATTGATCTTTAAGAGAGATTCTTAGTTACTCGTGGTCCAAAATAAATTACCATGTCTTTATAAACCAAATAATTACATAATTAAAAAGTAAAAGTAGATGCTCTGAGTGCATAATCCAAAATTGACAGAAGAGAAACTTGTCAAAAAACGAAACATACTCAACTACAAATATATCGAAAGGTTCTTAAATACATAGACATGGTGAATTTATGAATTTCATTCACATACAACAAATAAAAACTTATGTTTCAGAAATTAAACTCCAAATAAAAACTTAATCTTCCTAAAGTTTTGAAGCACAAACAAATTCCTAAATTTTGAACCCTAGATTTTAATTTCTTCATGTAAACCCTAAATAAAAAAGGAAACCCTATATAAAAATCAAGGAAAAAAAATCATAAAAGAAAGGGGGAATGAAGGAGTGAGAGATGACCTAAACACGGTGGTGACGGCGGTGACGACGATGACAGTGGTGACGGCGGTGACGTGATGCACGGTGGTGAAGACAGCCCTCTTGCCGCCAACTCTGAGAGAGAACGGAGGAGAGAGAGAGAGAGAAAGTAAAAGAGCGGATGGAAAAGAAAAAATTGGGAAAGGTTTTATGAGCTTTGTCTTCTTTGAGCTCCAATTATTTGGAATCGGGCGGTAAAGCAAAAAATTTGGGGATCACAGGCGGCCGCGGGCGGCAAACGAAAAAAAGGGGGAAATAAATTTGCACAACACTTCTCAAGTGTTGTATTTACTTTATAATATTATATGACATTTTAAAAGTGTTGTATACAGTATATATTATTATACGACATTTATAAATGTCCTTAAAAGTGTTGTTAAATTTATGTTTACGATATTTAAAGGAGGTGTCGTAGATTATGATAAATACTCATTTATGACGACACGTTTTCGTAGAGTGCCATCATGACGAAAGAATAATGACACTTATTTAGAAAGAATAATGACACTTATTTAGAAAGTGTCGTAGATAAAGTGCCAAAAATTCTGGCCCGTATTTTGGTGCAAAGCGGGTCCAACGACGGACATCGTTTTGACCCAAAATTACGATTTTACCCCTGTTCCAGAATTGGACTTTCGGACAGACGTTTCCTAGATATATCTTTTACACCGGGAAGATTTTTGATGTTTGTTTCAGCATCCGGGAACGTTTGCAGAGGTTCCACTCTTGTAGCTTCTTCTCACTTGTCGATTTCATCTACTGGACGTTGTCAAAACACCTTCCAACTACTAGGCAAGTATACCTTGCTATATTTACTGTCATATTATTTATTTTCAGCATTTATTTACTTTGTTTTATTTTTTTGTTTCATTTGTTATAAACTGTGCGTCCAAGCCACACTTGGGTGTAAGCGACTCTATTAGTCGTTTTTCTGTTGTTTTATTTTATTTGATGCATGTTGACTTAGTTTTAGTGGACTACCTTCTTATTGTGGGATATCCTTATATCTCCTTTGGCTATGACACATACACTACACAGTTTGAGACATGTTGCTAGGGGCACGGCTTGCATATTGACTGGCCATCTCTATGTAAGAAGTCGTATGATGGATAGATGATCGTAACTGCTATGACTAGGGTATAGAGACTCAAGCAGTTACAAAACTGGACATGTTATGGACATAACTTGGTCAGTGCGGGATATCTTAGGGAGGATAGTCGCTAGTGCGTATGGAAAGCCAAACAGGTAAACCATAGTTTTCGAAAGGAACTATGGCGTGATATATTTGTAGATGCCCTCTAACGTTTTGGACGTTACGGCCGGATACATATGACTGGATGCCAGTTACGTACTTATAGCCTAAATCCCACCCATGCGCATGAAAGTTCCTCTAAATTGCACAATAGACGGTTAGAATCCCCTTTGCATATTTGTGTCTAGGAGAGTCTTTGCATATTATTATTATTATTCTGACAGTTCATATTAGCATATTCTTCCTGTATATTGTTACGTCCCTCTGAGGACCTGGTGATCTCCCTTAGTATAGACGATGAGCAGTATCCCGAGGAGTACGATTCCGGACTAGACTATCCATTGGCAGCTGAGGAGGTCTCGCCTTCAGAGCCTATCTGATTTTTTTTCTTTTGGTTGATGGACTTATGTACTTGAGACTCTTTTTCGTATTCATTTCAGTTTATTTCTTTTTGTAGCTCGGTAGTGGATTTTTCCGCCCGACAGATATTTCTCTTTATTTTCAGTTGAGACATTTGTTTGTTATTTCTCTTATTGGAGTAGTCTGCATATGCATATAGCTGTTATGTACATATTTTCTAGTCCTACGTATATTGGGACTGGGGCATGATAAGATCTTTGCGGACATAATTTTAATAAAGAACTTTTTCTTTATGTACTGTCTTTGTTTGTTATTTATCTGCGCCTTTGAACTACTACACTTTTGTGAAGGAACATGCAGCGATCGTTGTCATCTGCGCTTCTGTGATTGCTGCACTTATTTTCATGCTTCTATAAGACCCCCTTCAAAGTTTTTCGAACTTGAATCAAGCTCGAAATACTTTGAACAAAAGCATGACACGTGCCCTTTTGCAAAAAGTGCACATCACGCTTGCTGACAGACTGTCGTCAGCTTAGCCTTCAGTATTAAATGCCTTGAGCTGTCGTTTCATAAAAAAGTTGATGATTACTCCTCTTTTTTAGGGAACAGTCATCATGATCTCAACTCTTAATTCCCATGACGTTCGAAGAGTCTCATCGAATACGAAGTATTTTGCTGACGTGGCTTCCTCTTATAAGTAGGAGACTGTTCAAAGAGAGAAAACTTTCTCACTTTGTCCTTTCTTCCAATTGAAGCTTTTGTCAGAGATTTCTCCTTCCTTCAAACCCTAAACTTTTTTCTGCCATGGCTCCCAATAGATCAAGAATCCCGAAAGCTCCTAAAGCAACTATGGCAAGTGCAAAGAAGGCCAGAGGGGCAGCGAAAGCCCTATACCAGCTAGGAGAGCTATGATGAGTGCGAGATAGACTAGTGCTTCCACGGAGAGACAAGCCGAAGAGGCCACGACGAGCACACGACAGGCTAAAGGAAAACAACCAGCCTCAAAAGCTGTCGACATCGAGGATGTTCTGGCCGGAGTACACAGAGACGTGTGGCCCCCAGTTGCGAATAGGTTTCCAACACCCTAGTCTGCTGATGTACATAGGCGTTCACCCTTCGACATGATGTCTCAAAGATGTGCTAAAGCTTTTCTTTTTTGCTGATACACATGGGGCACCATCCTTCGGAGTAGTGTCCTAAAGATGCGCTAAAGCTTTTTCTTGCTGATGCGCATGGAGCACCCTTCTTCGGGGTGGTGTCCTAAAGATGTGCTAAAGCTCTATCAACCAATGCGTATAGTCGTTATTTTTACAAAATAACGGTTATAAGATGCACTGAGGTTTCAGCGAACGCGCAGAGTCCCTTGTGCGCAGAGCTTTTGTGAATCCTCGGCGCGGACGCTCGTATGCTGCAGCACTTTTTGAATAGACTACGCGGACGTTCTCTACAGAAGTGCAGTACCATGAGGCAGTGCCTTCGCACTTCTTTTGCAGAAGATACTTCTATTTTCCTGACACATTTTGTTTTTGTGCAGTTTCTGTGTCCATGCCTCTTTTTGGGGATATCCTTTTTGAGTCAGCAGTCTACGCTTTAGGCATAAATATCGATGAGGCACTCGTCGATCCTGTCAAGAAGTTGATCACCCAAGGCCAACCGAAAGAGCGACTAGATATGATATGGGATCATCAGCCTGTCTATTTTCGTCGTATGATGGACCGGGGCAAGTTGTCTCTCCCCTCTGATACTGTTAATATGCTAAAACCTTGGTTCCTCTTTGGTGATCAGCTGATTCTGGAGGAGGACAAGCTCCTGGAGATAAAAGATTGGTTTTTCAAAAATGACGGCCTCTCCTTGCATGTTCTATCAGTTAAACGGCACCTCCCACTCTCGGTCTTCTTCTGCTTTGCCGAGAAACGACACATGAAATGGGATTTAACTCCGGTGCAAGGGGGTCTGATGACAGGCCATTTTTAGGTGGATATGTACTCTAATAGACGGTATGTTTTTAAGAGTGTACGCGATGGTCTGTTGTACACGTTGTGCGTGTTGCTCCCCGGTCGCTTGTTCAGTGATTGTAACTACCACTTTTCTAAAATGAGAGTAATTTTGAACTTTTGTAAAATTGATCATGATAGTTATTAAATAACAGATTTAAATCATGTTAATGATTAATTTAAGAATTTTTGATTATTTTTATAACATTTAAATTGATGTATTGTGATTGTGTCCCTTGCTAGTGAGACCTTAGAACTACTTAGCCTAGAGACTAACCATGACCATAGAGACCTAGCTAATGTGATTAGATTAGCTAGCTACCACTTTTTTAGACTAAGGGTATTTTGGTAATTTACTTTGGAATAATTTTAAATTTTAATTAATTAATAATGTGCTAATTGATATGTTAGGCCTAAACCTAGAATTGCCCTAATCTAGACATTGATCATGAGCCTAGATATTTAGTTAGTAGGATTCAACTAAATGACAAGGTTAGGAATATCTAGATATTGCCTAAGTGAAGTTATTTTGCTTGAAACCCTAATTTCATTTGGGCCTTTAATAGAAAGAGGCTTAAATTACACTATAGGAAGGCTTTACGTCTCAATTGAACCTAACCCTAACCTTAGACTACTTTTTGGCCGGCCAAGGCATGTCCCCTTCCCCTATATAAGGTTCACATTAGCCCCTCTTGCCTCTTTCATTACAAACCTAAACCCTAATTTGTGTTCTTCCCCAAATTTGTCCCCTTTCTTCAAATCAACTCCAAATTAGATCAAATCAATTGCAATACTCTCCCTAGTGTAGAGGAGGTCTCTATTGGCTAGCTAGCAAGGATTGGGAGCAATTTGGCCATAGAAATTGGTGTGTGATCATTTCAAGTGCTTTTTCATTGAGATTCCAACTCTCAATAGGTAATGGCCTCTAAACCCATTAATTTCCTGATTTCTCACCATAGATGCATTCATCTAGGCACCATACATCAGTAGGCCAAGTTTGGTTAGAAATTGAATCTATTTATGGTGCGTATCGGAGGAGTATCGGAGAGGTGTAAAGTGTTCGATGAAATGTCACATAGAAATAGTTGTTTTTAATATCCTTAACTAATTACATGATTTTGTAGCTAATATAGTGTAGATTACATTTCACCATGACTGAGTTGATTTTGGTGTGTTTTTGTGTCGAATTTCGACACAGGGACACCGCACGAGACTGTGGTGCAGTGTCCTGCTACCCCGAGTCTAGAACTCGGTGGACACGACATGAGACGACAAAAATTTTGGTCAGTAGTAGGGGCAATGTCTGTCAGCATGCACACAAAGTTTTAGAAGATTTGGTTGAGTATTCGAGGAGTTCTCGAGCTTGCAGATGTCACACACTCACGCACACACACGAAATCCTATCGCTGATACTCACCTAGACACGCGACACCACACAAGTTTGGACATGACCTAAACTATTCAGTGGACACTTGGGTACCTAGTCTACCCACTGACACACCTGCACGAACAATTGCTTGGACACATCATGTCCTAGACCACTCGACACACACGCACGACCCCCTATTCTGTGCAGTCTGATACCTTGTGTTGACACTTGTTTTGGACACTTAGGCCTTTGTATCACTGCATGATACCCTTGCATACATCCCTATAGCCACTACAAGTTGAATGCCTGCAGGTACAGGTCCTGCCAATCATACTACTACTACTGCCTTGACACTCATCACCCCCTCTTTCACACATGCTTGTATACCCATTAGACCACTGCATCATTGTTGAGTGTCCTGCATATAGATTACTTTAGAGCATCATTTATCCTCTCTGGACACTCACAGCAGACACCCTATTTGGTCCTGCTGTCCCAGTTCAGACCCAGTTTGATATGGGTTATGGGGTGTATAGGTGATAGGTTATTAGATAGGGGATTAGATTGATATATATACATATATATGATACTATATAGATATGGTATATATATGTTAATGTATACATAGGTCGGGGTTCAGTTTTCTGAGAGTGAGTTGGTAGTTCAGTTTTGGTTGAGTAGGTATTGACCTATATGTAACTGAGTTTATCATGTGGGGTTTTGATATGTTATGTGGGTTTCTAGTTCAGTCTTTGAGTTGTGTGTGCCTTTGAGGTTTGGGGTTGAACTCAGTTTTCTGAGTTTAGGTGTAGGTTATATATATATGTTAGTTATGTACATGTATGTATGAGTATTGGTGATGAAGGTTGGTAGTTATATATATAGGTATATAGGATATGTTATGAGAGGGCCTACCTTCATATATAGATGTATATGAGCTTGAGAGCTATATGTGTTATAGGTATATATATGGGTATTGGATATATGAGGATTACCATCATATCTAGTCTATATGTATGTTAGAGTATATTAGATGTTAGGCTATATTGTTTGTTAGAGTATTTATGATATCTATATATATTGTATCTTGGTATCCTAGTCTACCTTTAGATAGACTATAGATGACCTAAAATTGGACCCAATTGACCTAATTGAACTTGTTGACTAGAGTTTGACCAAGCCCTAGACAGTTGACCAAGTTAGCTTAGATGTAGACCTAGTTTGACTAGAAGGTTGACCAGAGTTGACCAAGAGTTGACTTTGGCCTAGATAGACCTAGAATCATTTAGATTGTATTGTATAATTCAATTATTATAATTTGAACTCTTTATAACCTGTATTGCTCTAAATAGGACTCTGTGACTCCAGTTGGACATCTATACATATCAGTTGTTCAGATTATCAGGCGAGTACATTCTCTGATCGTTTCATTCATGATTGTATCTATATTGTCTGCTTTAGACTACTTTACTTGATGCTGTCACGTTGTAACACAGATTGGTACTATATGGATCTTTTCATGAGATATTATCCCCTCATTGGGTGCATCGGGTACTTCATGTCATGTGCTATTCACGTACATCATGTACTCCTTGTACTCATGTTATTCATGTACTCTCATGTGCACTCATGTATGCTCATGCATACTCATGTACTCTTATGTGCTCTCATGTACGTCCATGTTCTCACATGTGCTTTATGTATAACCAACAAATCATGTATGTAATATAACTTGACCAGATCCTTATGTATTGATTGGGGTAGGGGTGAGTTGGTTATGTGATCAATTATAAAGTAGTTTCGTCATGTACAACTCTGTAACTTAGTCATGTGCAAATCAAGCCGATTACATAACCATCTTGTGCTCTAAATCACTTATATTCACTTACAGTTCTTATTTTCTATAAAACTTTCATGTACTCAGATTTATCTATTTTCACTGTTCAAGTATCTCTCTCTATGAAGTTTTATGTATTTCATGTTCTTCATGTACATCTCTTTATAGCATTTCATGTATTTATGCTACTGTTCGTTCTATATTTTCTGTTATATTTTGGATATGTTTCAGAGATATGTGCTCGTTCCTGTCCTGACTGGACCTGTTGATAAATTTTTACAGATAACTCGGAGGATCCCAGCTAACCTAGAGGAGACACAAGTAGAGCTTGGATTAGCCTAGGCTTGTCTGGTTGTAGTTTCAGTTGTTTATGAGATGTATTTATTCCATACTCTGTGTGTTGTAGTATTGATAACACTTAGACTTATTTTATTTCTGGTCGTATCTCACTCTGTGATTTCATAATATCTTCATGCTGATTATCTACCTCTAGTTTGTGATTGAGTTGTATCCTTCTGAGATTGTCCTCCGTTTGGAGAGTATATTATATTGTGTTTAGTTGTGATTGTGACCTAGAATAGTGTTCTACCGTCGACACTGCAGCGTAGGCTGGACGTACCCACGTACTCGTGCCCTAAATCGGGTGCTGGTCGTGACATATTTTTAGTGGTGGTCAATGCAGGTCGAGATTCGCATTAGTACGATGTCGTGGTAGTACAACGACTTAGTTGTTCTACCACGAGCTTGCAATAGAATATAGGGAGTAAGGTATTAGAATGAGAGGATACTCAATCACAGTTAGAATTTCTTGAGAGATTCTTGGGATGACCCTTGATAATCTCATTTTGAACTTCAATTTAAAGTCCTTTCTCTTGTTCAGTTCATCCTTACTCCTTGTTGTTGAATTTGATTTTTGATGGATCGTTGTTGATTTTGATTTTCCTATCGAGATGAATTTTATGGCCTGAGTTACGGTATCTTCTGATAACATGTTTGCAAAAACAAAGTATAAAACTTTATTGATACAAACTTTGTAAAGATTACAAGAATTTTGGGAAAGGTACAACTATAGGAATCCAATCTAGAAGACGATTGCTTTATCCCTTGGACGATGTAAACTTTGAAGACGGTAGCCTCGGAAGTTGAAGTTGAAGGCAAAAGCCTCGAAAGAATGCAGCAGCACTTAGGCAAGAACTCCTGAACTCGCTGATATTTCTGAACTTTAAAATGTCTGATCCCCATGAATGAAGACTTGAAACTCTATTTATAGAGTTCTAGAAATAACTAACTTTTAGTTATTCTGAACTGCGCATGCTGGATTACGCATGAATTGGATTACGCAACTGTGGACTGCACAGGCAGTTGTCTGATCGTGGGCCAACTGTCTTGGACACATGGCATCTTTTGATTAAAATACGCATGATCGTGCATAGACGGTTGCCATGTAATGAGCAATTGATGGCATGAATGCCACGTGTATTTTGTCAGTTGTATTGGTAGACTGCGCAACCTGAATTGCGCTGGCATCGGGTTGCGCTGGACTGGCTTGTGCAGGAATGGATTGTGCATCCGACAGGCTGGCCGACTGCGCTGTATGTACAGCTGTCAAGCCGTTTTCGAGCTCTGTACGGCACAATAAACGAACAGTCCTCCTCATTCTTGTGTTGTTAGCTGTCAGAAGATTTGATTGTGTCAGGTAATGATGACATTGCCACGTCAGCCTGCGCAGTTGAAAGTATGCGCAGTCTAGTGTGCGCAATCTGAAGGATACGCAATCTGATGTCTGTGCAGTTCATTTGAAAGTTATATTTCTTGATTTTCTGACTTTGTTGATAGGTGCAACTTGATTTTTTAGGACCTACAAGACCCCCTTCAAAGTTTTCGAAAGTTGAATTTATTTAAACTTTCGAAATACTTTGAATTTCAAATTTTAAAATCAAGTTGCGCATGTGTGAGCTGTCTGCGCAATCGGATGAATCAGCCCTACTTTTTTGACGTAATCTGAGGCAGCCGTTACTCTTTTGAAAAACTATAAATAGTTGCTCATTCTCTCACTGTCATTCTTTACTTGCCTTCAAATTTTCAAAAAAGAACTTCTTTGAGCTTCCCCGACTTCTTTAAGCCACTGAGCAGCTGATGTGGTGAAGTTGATGGAGGAAAGTGGGAACTTGGATATCAAGATCAAGGATGATCATCAATATCCTCCTCTAAAGAAGGGAGACATTCTCGAGAGTTATGTGAGAGTGGGATATCGATTTATGTCAAAAGAAGCCCAACTGGCAGGATTTTTGACATACTGGCTCCGTCGATTCGTCGTCCCCGAAGCAAGTGTCGTAGACCGCTTCCATCGCGGTGTTCTTTTTGCTGCCGTTTGATTAGTCTTCGGCTACAAGATGGATCTCTTATCGGCGATGACTTGTAGAGTGAACGCCAGTCTCCGCCTGTACGTCGAATTGATGCTGAAAGCTAAGGGCAAAAAAGAGTTTCCTCGGCTAGAATTGTCGTATACTTATCTGTTCGGGTGGTTTCTTCTCCACCATCCTACTTTGATGGACCCCGACATGGGGCCAGTCAGTGGCAGCTTTTTGCGGAGATTCTCCCAAGGTAAGTGGAAATACACTTCCTTGAGAGATTGCAGATATGCTTTGAACCTTGGTAAAGGATGGAACTTCTATTGCACTCCTCCTCCTGCCGGATATGAACAGATGCTGACCAACATGATTGACTCAAATATGCAACCTTTGAGCCGTAAAGATTTTGATTGGTTGAAGACAATTCGTCCATCCCATTTGGTGTATCGGTTTGAAGAAGAATGCTACTTGGAGCCATATCTTTCCAGCCGGTTTGCTCGGCAGTTTGGATATGACCAATTCTATGTAGGTAATGCTATCTCAGGCCTACAAGGAAAAGGTTTCTTGATAGATGGAGCCCGAGCTTGGGCTTATTACAACGCTCGAGATACGAAAGCAACGTTCGATGCCGGTAAATAGTAATTATAGCCCTCGTATGCTGTTCACATATTCGATGTTTTATACATCATCGAACACTTTTGTCGAGAACTTCAATCTTACGGATAGCTTCGTGTCTGCAACGAGATTGAAGAAGGGAGGAGTTATCATGTCACTTCCAGGTAATGATGAGGTGCACGAGCCAGTGGATGCACCCTTAGAAGTTTCGAGGGACGTTATGTTCCTGAAGAGATTAACGTGCCACTGCGTGTTTCTTTGAAGGTTGCTAAATCTCCGGCCAAGAAAGAAGGAGAGAGGAGCCTTCCGTCCCAGCTGCATAGAACTCCCAGTCCAGAACAGAGAGAGGAGACCGAGCAGTTGGACCAGAGAAATAAGGCCGAAGAGCCCAGAGATAATATTGTAGAAGAAGAGCATGCCGCTGTACGATCTCCTTCACCTGCTGCGGAGACTACTCAACTTCCTCTTACACCGGGAGCAATCCGCGAGAAGGAGTATCGTGAAATGATCGATGTTTATATGACTGCGACTTCGGCTCACATGAGGATTATATTGATCAAACTGCTGCAACTGCCAGTGGAGATGTACCAGAGGAAAATACAATTGAGGAGAGCTCTTCATCTGAGGATATTGATGAAACACAAGACCCTGAAGGGGATGCTGAAGAGCACATGTCTCCTGTAGCTATTGACGACACCTTGAATCCTGAAGAGGATGTGGAGGTGCAAATACTCCCTGAAGTCGCCGATGACACCTTGAATCCTGAAGGGATGTTAAGGTACACGTATCTCCAGAGAAGGCAGCAGATGAAGAAGCGCCCCAGGAAACTCCCGCCGTTGATCCTCAAGGTATAGAAAATTAACAATCTTCTTTAAATAGATTGATAACTGACATCTTTATTTGTATTCCCTGCAGATCTCGAACTTCTCCGGCACTTCCAAATGCACGGACATAGTGCTTGCGTCGACGTTGCTAGTGGCAGTCGTCATTTATCCTGTGGCTCTGAAGCAGGAATAGTCAGGCAGTAGCGTCTTAAGCTACTTCTGCTCGCTAG
>JANAVB010009705.1:0-25393 GCA_029216955.1 Iris pallida
ACTATTGGATATTCACTTGCCAGTCCGGAAGCAATCAACCGATGGTGGTCAAGATCAAAGAGATCTCACCTCTTCTGAGCCGCTTGTTATCGACCTCCGTCGTAACAAGGATCAAAGGGAGTGTTTACCTCTTCTGAGCCGCTTGTTATTGACCTCCATCGTAACAAGTCCAATCCTCCTCTACGTTCTTCTTCTTCCCCTCTTGTAATCAATCTGACCAAGCCTGCTAAGGCTAAAGGTCCTATTGTAAATACAGATGTACAAATCAATAAAAAAAGCATTCCTTTCTAGTATACTGATATCATTTATCATGATAAGTGCTATTTGGATATGTTAAATAACTTTCAGTCATTTACAATGGGAGTTGTACAGTTCAAGACAGAGGTCTTACTCGAACCAGATGATTCATACTTGTTGTCCCTTCTCAAAGAGAGGGAGAGTCCAATACTTTTTAGTAAAGGAAGGACCAGAACAAAATTCAGCTATACGGATGATAGAAAAAATAACGATATGAGACGTCTCCAACTTCGTCGTTATAGTCAACAATCAAAAGACATCATCCAAAAGATGGGTTAAGAATGGCCCAACTAAGGGTAGTAAGGGTAAAAGAACTCTATCCGTACGGTTGTTCCGAAAGGAAAATCAGAGATGTACTACAGCAGGACAAAAAGAGGTCTTGGATATACTTTACCAGTCTTATCTCCAGCAGTCTCCAAGTCCGATAGTGAGGAGCGCTCTAACTCTTCTGATTCCAGATCATGGAACTCTGACACTAGCATTGGTCAGGTTCATCGGCTGATCGTATCTTCTAACATGGTCTCTGCCGAGCTTCCAGAAGACTCTGACGAAGATATCGAAGAAAGTCCTGAAACAGATCCTTGGGCTCAACGAATGGATACCCAATAGGAACTCCGATTCGAACAACGGGAACCTACTACCGAAGATCAATTGGTTCAAATTGACGTAGGAGAAAGCGGGTCGCCTCGTCCAATATTCATCAGCAAGAACCTTCCAGAGGCATAAAACAAGAATTAATTCTTCTTATTCGAGAAATATTGATGTCTTTACTTGAAGTTATGAAGACATACCAGGTTTAGATCCCAAAGTTGCTACTCACAAATTGAATATCTTGCCTAATGCAAAGCCAGTCAAACAACATCAAAGACGATTCAAGCCAGAAATGATGGACGCTATTGATGATGAAGTCAAAAAGCTTATAGCTTGTGGCTTTATTCGAGAAGAACAACATCCAGATTGGGTAGCCAATGTTGTCCCAGTCTTAAAAAAACTGGTAAAGTTTGAGTTTGCATCGACTTCCGGGATCTTAATGAAGCTTGTCCAAAAGATGAGTTTCCTCTCCTTATCACAGATGTCATGATCGACAATACTTGTGGGTTCGAGCGAATATCCTTCATGGATGGATTCTCTGGATATAATCAGATTCGGATGAATCCTAAAGAAAAAATACACTTCTTTCCGTACTCCTCGTAGAGTCCACTGCTATACCGTGATGCCATTTAGTCTCAATAACGCGGGTGCAACTTACCAACGAGCTATGAGTACCATCTTTCGAGATCATCTTCGTAAGACTGTTGAATGTTATGTCGACGATATTGCCGTCAAGAGTCGTCTAAAGAAAGATCATATCCAAGACTTAAGAACAATCTTCAATCTGATGCGCCAACATCAACTCAAAATGAATCCCACCAAGTCATTCTTGGGTGTCTCTAGTGGTAAATTTCTCGGCTTCGTCATTATCTCTAAAGGTATACACGTGGATCCCGAGAAGATCAAAGCCATTCAAGAGATGCGTCCTCCACGCAACCTAAAAGAGCTACGAGGATTCCAAGGTCGACTTGCGTACATCAGGAGGTTTATTTCGAATCTTTCTGGACGCTGCAGACCATTTACTCAGCTAATGAAGAAGGGTGTATCTTTCATTTGGACCGAAGAATATCAACAAGCATTCGATGACATAAAGCGATATCTCATGAACCCACCAGTCTTGGTGCCACCGATCTCGGGCATACCATTCTTAATGTATGTCCGTGCTATGGATCATTCATTGGGTGCTTTACTTGCCCAAAAGAACAAAGAAGGTCATGAACAGGCCATCTATTATCTCAGTCGTACTATGATTGGTGCTGAACACCGTTATAGTCCGGTCGAAAAAGAATGCTTAGCTCTTATGTTTGCTGTTCAAAAGACAAGGCATTACATCATTGGACAAACTATTCATGTCATATCCCGAGTTAATCCTCTTCGAGTATTAATGAAGAAACCCAGCACACTCAATTCTAGGTTAGCTACATGGGCCATTCTGCTAGCCCAATATGACATGGTTTTTGTTCCACAAAAGTCTGTCAAAGGTCAAGCACTGGCTGACTTTTTAGCTGCTCATCCTATACCGGAGACATCCAAACTCTATGATGAAATTCCAGACGAAACTTTGGAATCAAATATGATCTCCGAAGAATTTCCTACTTGGCGTCTGTTCTTCGAAGGTGCATCCAGGATCAGACCAAATGGTACCATTGTCGCAGGAGTTGGGGTTGTTCTTGTTCTCTATCGAAGGAGCTTACTCCCTGGATGAACCTTGCTCTAACAACGTAGCAGAATATAATGCTCTACTCATTGGACTTCAGTTAGCTAAACAATTGGACGTCGAATATCTTGAAGTTTATGGTGACTCCAAGCTGGTTGTTAACCAGTTTAGAGGAACCTATGAAGTTCGTCATCAAGATCTAGTGCCTTATCATGAAGCGGCAATCAGCATGGCTACATCATTCAAAGCCTTCTTCATCGAATATGTCTGTCGAGCTTGCAATACTGAAGCAGATACTTTGGCCAATCTTGCAGCAGTCTTAGCCATCCATATCAAAAGACAGCAGGTGGTGGTTGTCTCTAATCGGGAATTGTTTTGCATCAAAAACAATCGTAATATTGAGTTCAAAAATCTTATTAAAGCCAATGTTATCAGTGATGATTGGAGAGCTCTTTTCATTGATTTCGTGGTTCACGATATACTCCCCGAAGACCCCAAGGAGGCTACGAGTATTCGTCAACAATCTCTGTGATTCTACTATAATCAGACCACCAAGACTCTCTATCGACGAACTTATGACGGTCTTCTTTTACGCTGTCTTGCTGGTGATGAAGCGAAGCAAGTAGTACGTGAAGCTCATGATGGTGTTTGCGGAGCACATCAACCCGGCCCTAAGCTACAAGATCGTATCCGACGCATGGGCTACTACTGGCCCTCCATGGTATCTGATGCCATCAAATATGGAAGGAAGTGTCGAGCCTGTCAAATCCATGCAGATTTCATCCATCAACCATCAGAATTCCTTCATCCGACTGCCGCTTCCTGGCCTTTTGAAGCTTGGGGCATGGATATTATAGGTCCCATCAATCCTCCTTCTTCTAAGGACATCGGTTTATACTCGCCATAACGGATTATTTCTCCAAGTGGGCCGAAGCTATACCCTTGACAGAAGTCAAAACCAGCAGTGTCATCAACTTTGTCAAACATCATGTCATCTATAGATTTGGTGTACCTCAACGAATCATTCATGACAACGGACCTCAGTTCGTCAGTCAAAAGTTCACCAGGTTTTATGACGATCATCGGATTGACAATGTCACTTCGACGACTTACAATCCTGCTGTTAATGGCTTCGCTGAAGCCTTCAACAAAACTATCATCAAGCTCCTTAAGAAGTTTGTGTCTACTAACAAACGAAATTGGAGTGAAAAGCTTGGAGAATGTCTTTGGGCCTATCGTACTACGGTCCGCAACCCCACAGGCTGTACACCTTTCTCTTTAGTGTATGGCTGTGAAGCAATTCTACCCCTGGAACTTCAAATTCCGTCCTTAAGGATTGCCATCGCTAATGAGCTGACAACGGAGAACAACAATATTCTTCGACTTCAGGAATTGGAGGCGCTTGACGAGAAGAGGCTATTGGCTCAACAGCATATTGAGTTATACCAAGCCCGTATCTCGAAGACTTTCAACCGCAAAGTTAAAGTCAGAGCCTTTCAGAAAGGAGAGCTCGTTCTAACAGTCAGACGTCCTATGACCATGACTCATATGAGCAAAGGCAAGTTCGATGCAAAATGGGAAGGGCCTTACATTGTGAGCAAAGTCTTTTCAAATAGAGCCTATCAACTCTCAGAGTTGGACGGTCGAGTTGCTATGATGCCTATCAATGACAAATTCCTTAAGAAATACTATGTATGAATGTAACAAGGATTTCATGTAAATACAACAAGACAGTGCATAAATAAAGTTTTATTTTATTCCATCATGAATGATGTTACATAATATCAAGGACGAGAATCACTATCGTCCTTTTTATAGACAGGATGAGGACCACTGCCGTCCTTCTCAAAAATAAAGTCAGCAAAAGAGCCGGGAACATCCTTGTCCGATTTCACCAGAAACGTGCAAGCGGCCATCCTCATGGCCTCCTCTTCGTCAGTCTTCCCTGGTTCAACCAGGAAGTCAAAGATATCCCACGGTGGCTGGGGTGCAGACGAACCTTCGTCTGCCTCCGTCTGCTTTGGCTGGATCGGTTCGGCAGGACGTTCTTCAGTGCCCGCTTCAACATTCGGGGCGATCTCAGCCTTCTTGGATGCATCTCCAGACGACATCTTTATGTTGAAAAGTAAAGGTGATCATTCCATCTAATTTTCTGTTCTATTTATAGACAGAGATTTATGAAACAACGAAGCGACACATTCATCCGACGGTTCGTCCGTTCATTATATTCATCCGACGGTTCGCCCGTTCATTACATTCATCCGACGGTTCACCCGTTCATTACATTCATCCGACGGTTCGCCTGTTCACTACATTCATCCGATGATTCGCTCGTTCATTACATTCGTCCGACGGTTCATCCGTTCATTACATTCATCTGACGATTCGCCCGTTCACTACATTCGTGGCTATGCAGATCCATCTCTTGTTATCCGGATTCACAAGACCTGTCAATCGAATATCTTGGTCTGGATACCTTCCCTCAACCTTTGTAAACTCATTTGCGAATATCGGAGTTCTGATTGGTAGCAGCAGGGAAGAGTTTTCCGGTGGGATGTAACCGGGTTTCAGTCCTCTGAGTAGGGAGCTGTGACGCTCAGAGGAACTGTAGAACATGTCTTTGCTGTTCGGCCCCTTCTTTACACAGATATTTTCCGTTCGGGCTTACTGAAGTGGAGTTATATCCCATTCCATCCTTCTAGGATAGCTCGCAAAAGCATAACGAGACAGGGGAAGGCATCTGGAAATCTCCGGTAGAAGTATCATCTTCTCGCCTCTTTGAAAAAGTCTCTATTCCATGCGAGGTCTAGGCTAAGAGTTCTTGTCGAAAGCCTCACCGAACAGGAACAACGGCTTCTTATGAGTAACTGTGTCTGCAGTTTGGAGTGGCTGCCCGTTCATCAAACACAGCAGAGTTTCATTATCTTGTGCCATCAAGATGGCTTGCCGAGATGATGGCAAGGCATATTGAGGATATGTCACATGGGAAAGATCCTCCTTGAACTCAGGTTCAGCCAAAGATCCTGCAAAGACCTCATAATTGGGATCTTTCCTGAGGTTAACTGCATCAAATAAAGATATAAAGATCAGTACATGCAAAATCACAAAGTTTCTTTGAAAAAAGTTCATCAAATTGCGCTATGTACAAAGCATCAGATTGCGCCAATGCAGCCCACATGCACAAAGTATCCAATTGTGCCAATACATCCACTTGCGTAAGACATCAGGTTGCGCTAACTCACTTGCACAAGGCATCAGTTTGCGCTGGCTCAACCGACTTGCGCAAACGATGGATTGCGCCGAACATCTGCCAGCGCTTTCCAACCGATTGTGCAAGAATATAGTTTTCATAAAAATGAAAACTATTGTGTGTGCAACCAAAACCTTAAACAGGGCGGCGCAATACCATCAGTCTCTAAAAAGAGAGAGGTATGAAGGTTCGAAAATGTCAAGAACCCTAAAAAGGGTTTCGATCGAGTTTGTCATCTACCTTGCAGCGCTGGGTGGCCAATTTCATGACGAGAGATTCGGGGCGCAACACAAGTCGAGGGTTCGGCCGGAGCCTTGCCCTTCTCGGTGGTAGTTCGCTTAGGAGCTATTAATGTCGACGGCGAGAGGAAGGAGAAGTAGTCGGAGTAGGAGGGAAGCTTCTATCTCTTCCGAAAATCAAAAGCAAGTAAAGGTTGACAGAATGAGAATGGAAACTATTATAGTTTTCAGAAGTGTAACAGTCACCTCAGATTGTGCCACAAAAGTCAGAGCTGATTCCTCCAAACGCGCAGTCAAAGCGCCACTTGCGTAACTTGATTTTAAATTAGAAATTCAAAGTATTTCGAAACTTTGAATATTTTCAAATTTTGAAAACTTTGAAGGGGGTCTTGTAGGTCCTAAAAATCAAGTGCACCCATCAAAAAGCAATGAAAATCAAATTGTGCACCCTTCAAATGAACTGCGCAGGAGACAGACTGCGCAACAAATTAACTGCGCAAAGCCGAACCGCGCTAACATCCAAGCGCGCTATGCTGACGTGGCAACGTCATCATTACCTGACAAAAATCCGATCTTCTGACAGCTGACAGCCCGATAAACGAGGAGTCTTTTTGTTTCTTGTGTAGCACAGCGCTCGAGGATAGCTGTACAGCCAGCGCAATCTGCCAGCCCAACCGAAGCGCAGTCGGCTAGTTCCTCTTCAGCGCAGCTCGATCCAAGTGCAGTCTGAAGCTAGCGCAGTTCAAACGGCACAATCCATCAAGATAAATAATATTTTATACGTGGCCTACATGCCATCAATTGCTCACTACGTGGCAACCGTCTGTACACGACCATACGCATTTAAATCAAACAATGCCACGCGTCTAATACAGTTGAGCCACGATCGAGTAACTGCCAGCGTAGTTTGCTGTTTGCACAATCCAATGCCTGCGTAATCCAGCCTGCACAATCCAGAAATAACTACTAGTTAGTTATTTTCCAGAACTCTATAAATAGAGTTTTAAGTCCTTCATTATCAAGATGAGATCATTCAAGATCATCAGAGATCAGGAGTTCTTGCCCAAGTGCTGCTGTATTCTTCAGAGGCTATCGTCTTCAAAGTTCACATCGTCCAAGGGATAAAGCGATCGTCTTCAGATCGGATTCCTATAGTTGTACTTTCCCAGAATTCAATTGTAATTTTCTTACAAAGTTTGTGAAATAAAAAGAACTTTTGTTTTTTCAAACACTACCCATCATCCTTCAATCTGATTGTGAGATCTCCTCTAACCTCCAGTCCTAGATGTGATCCTCTGGATGGTGATCTCATGTCTCCGGGTTACCGTTAATACCTCATCGAAAGTCTGGTAGTTGTGCCCCTCTATCAATTGCAAGAGTTCAAGATGAAACCCTTGCTGAAACCTCATGGCCCTCTGGCTCTCCGTTGCTACCATCTCCGGGGCGAACCTACTCAGTCTGCAGAACTCTGCTGCATAAGCATCCACTGTCTTGCCAGCCTGCTTGAGGTTGATAAACTTCTGTTGTAGTTCCAACTTTGCCACAACTCTATAGTACTTTCTCTTGAACCTCGCAGTAAAATCGTCCCAAGCAAGATGACGTCTGATGCCCCCTTCTTCTGATTCCCACCTATCACGTGCGAGGTCCTGAAGCAACAGCTTCACTAGATCCACACGTTCTTTCGTCGGTACCTTAGCCGCTGTCAGAATAGCCTCGATGTCCTTAAGCCATGCATCCGCTGAAATAGCATCTTTCGTGCCCTCGAAACAACAGGGGTTGTACTTACAGAACCTGGTTGACGCCCCTGAATCAGTCCTCACTCCCTTTTCCAAAACCGTTTGCAATCCTTGGTTGAGCAATACATTCTGCTCTTGCAGCTGAGTGTGCATGTGTTGCTGGGTCAATATCTGATGTTGCTGAGTAGCCATCATCCCTCTAATGATTTCCAGAAGGGCTGGTGTGTCTACTGCCATAGGGGTAGATGGAACTGTTGGTAGCGTTGGAACCTTCGGATACTGCGGTCCAGCTGTTGGTTCCATTATCACCTCTTCTTGGATGTTCTCTTGAGGTAGTACTGGCCCTTGTTGTTGTTGTCCAGCTCTGACAGATGTGGACGAAGTATCCCTAAGAAAAAGGATAAGAGAACAATCAAACGATCGGACAGGAAGGATCAATGAAGTCAAAGGATACTGGAATGTCAAGCTATGGTCGAGAATAACGAATCATGGGATCAAGGAAAAACATGTGTGATTGAGACATCCTATAAATTAAAACACCCTACAAGTTTGAAATCAGACCTGCATAGGCCACCACTAAAACCTTGTCACGCCCCAAAACCAGAATACCGGAGAACGGGGGAGTGACTCAGCCAGCTACGTATTACGGGTAGATGAATACCGTATAATACGATCAATGCTATCCAACAACGAGGGGGTGCATACTACATGAAAGTCTCACCATGGTCACTCAACATCTATTGTCTCAATCATTCAAACAAGAAGCAATAATAGAGAACATGTAAGATAAAGCAGTAAGGCGTCCCAAATGCTCAGTCAAAACGTTCTTGAGATCTGGCTGTACAAAACATAGCTAGATAGTATAACAAGGTATACACAATCGTTAGCTGCAGTCTGACTAGTTACAATTATGTAAAAGTAAGTACAAGACTATTCGAATAATATGTCGGTGCCAAGCGGCAAAATGTAAAGTAAGTAACAAAATGAACGGAGAAGCAAGGAGCCCACTCGTGTCCTCCTGCGATCATCCCTCTAGTATTGACCATCTTGGAGGTAGAAGTAAGCTGAATCTTCGGGAACTGGCTCTAAATCTGGCCATGCAAAACCAGAGAGGTTAGACCTCTAATAGCAAGTACCATAAGGAAGCACGACATGAGAAATAAAACCAGTGGTAAAAGTTAAGAATATGATAAATAAGTCTCTGCTTGCTGGGACTCACACAACATCACGACACTTCCAATCAACTTCCCAACCAAACAAGGACAGAAGTTGACCCATCGTGTCCTGACATTCTGATTGACTCAGTAGTTAATGAAGCAGGTAAAATACACAAATAAATCAATTTAAACGGCAATGCAACTACTACGGCTTGCTAACTGTGAGTTCCAAGTTGTCTTAGAAACATGCAATAAGAGATTCCTCAGTTCTTACTATGTACAAGCAAGGCTAATCTATCCAATAATCAATTACGTCAATCATGAATTAGATGAGTCCCAGCGGGACGTCCGTCATCAGTATATAACAGTATAAGCAGATACCACTCCCTGCCCGTATGGCAGATTTGCAGTATCTGTGGGAACCAGCCGGCATGTCGGGGCACTAATTATCCCAAAGATGGCTGCCATGTAAGAACTCGAGAATCTATTCTCTCCATGCATTCGTTATTTTATTTAGCTTAATAGTTCCTATGTTGATTGAAATATCATGCCGTGGATCATAGTCATTCAGAATGAGTACTTCCGTACAGATAGGATATGCACAACTCTACAACAATGCCCGTGCGGTTAGGTTGTAGGTATTACATGGCGTAATGCAACAATCAAACCTAGCCACAAAATAATTATGCCTTGACTGTAAGATACACATGCTACTTTTGCAGAAAAATGGAAGTCAACATGTGTCCATATGCCAATGTTCGGATCGGCTAGTCGATCACAATGGTTCATGGTTCATACATGAACGTGTCTTATTCAATTCAATAAGACGACTAGCCAGTCTCTTAGTTCCAACTAGGAACACATGATCAATCATTAGTCAATATAACAATCAACGTCAATTCGGAACAAAAAACAGTCCAAAGGCGACAGTAGATGGATGTCCATTTACGCGGCCAGAGTAAGTCAGGATCCCATACGGCAAGAGTAAGTCAGGATCCCATACGGCCAGAGTAAGTCAGGATCCCATGCGGCCAGAGTAAGTCAGGATCCCATGCAGCAGTAGATGGATGCCCATCTATACGGCAGGTCAAATCAAAGCCATGCGGCTAAGGGGGGCCAGCGGCCATGCGGCAAGAGCCAAACGGCCATACAGCATACGGCCAGGGGAAGTCATGAATACTGGATGCCTATTCTGGGAACGGGAAGTGACTGTTTTCATGGCTTGCATTTTTGAATTCGCATTTACATTTCGAACTCCTTGAATAATACAGTATTTTAATCGGGTGCTTATGCTATTTCAGGTAATCGCTTAGACGACGACTAGGACGACCAACAAGTCTCTCGCCTCGAACAAAAATTAAGGTGATTGGCTGACCTTCTCTTCTCGACCCCCTTTTTAGTTCAATCGATAACATTAATGTGAATGAAATGGCAGATACAAGGGCACAGAAATGTCAACTTATTTTATAAAATTGTGTTGAACAAAAGATTGACTCATCGAACAAATGGAAGCTACGATAAGGTGGGACACAATGAAATAATTAAGTTCTCAAAATGTAGACTATGCTTTAGTAACTAAATTGTTCTAACACGGTCATGGACAACTTGTCGACAAGGTAAAAGTTTTCTCGAGCGACATTCCGGGGCCACGAGACCGTTTTGGCCTAGAAGAAAACATGGTACAGCTGTGCTGGATGATAGCACGGGTTAGGCGAGGACTTTCAGCGGGGCTCGCTACTTGTGTTAAAAGGACCCCTACTAACAAAGCTATAAGTCCAGGATGTCTTGTCGTGTCAGTGACCAAACACACACAATCGTGCACGCTATGCTAGCGATAACGATTGAGAGGAAAGAACAAGGTAAGTCTCATATTGCACACTACGCTCTGCCATGGGTAAGTTCTAGCATAATTTTCATTATGTCTGTCATATGTGTCACGCCCCGCTCCTGTAGGAGCGATCGTCCTCACTAAGGCATGATGCCGAACAAGCCTAGATTGCGCTCGTACAAGGCGGGTTCCATAACGATCGATTTCAGCGGCTGTGACGGGGTCGTCGCACAGAAGTCCCATGCACAAACATTGAACATGCAGCAGAAATTTAGAACAAAACACAAGTTATCCAAAGAAGCTCTTTTATTGATATTGAAACAACGGTTACAATGGGGGCGCAAGGCCAAGATTACAAGTCTCTCATGCTCACTCAAGCTCACATTACAAGTCACTCACTCTCTCTCATCCCTCAATACATTTGTCGATCCAGCGGAAGCTTCGGAAGGCGACGTCCATACATTATGTCCCATATAAGTCTTTACTCCATGCGACCGTACGCTTCGAATCGCCAAGGAACTCTGTGCCTCGATGCATCCAAGCGAACTCCATGCCACGAGCTTCTACCTGTGCCTGCACCTGAAAACTATGTGGATGTCAGTACTCAACTGTACTGGTGGAATGAGCTCCTCGCCCACCCATACAAACCCAACACGTTTGATTTACTTTTGTGCAACTTAGTCCCCTTTATGATTGTCTTTCTACTCTTACCTTAGGATCCGTTTTAGGACCGACGCCTTGGCCTATTCCGTATCTCTAGACCATCTCGTGCTTGCAACGACAACGTTAACTCATACCTTGCCTCAAGATTATTCTCGTGCCAACAACGTTAACCTATCGAGTCGTGTTTGCCTTACGGCTTAAAATCAGAGACGCAACTACGCGATTAAGCTCCATTTTTCGTGTGACCGTGCTACAAACCCTTGTCGCAGCTCTTGCCGCCTAGCGGTCCTTGCTACTTTGACCACCAACTGACCCAATCAAGACTTGTGAATGTTAGTGTCACTCAACCAACTTTGCCTTGCGGCAGTTTTTCGACTTAACTCAAACAACTCAACCAACTTAAGCAACTTATATGCCGACAACTCAAGACTTGACGCCACATCTCGTGCCGAAGCACGATGCCTATGTTGAAACCAAATCTTAGGCCCAAACTTTGTGTTCTAACTGTACACACCTTCAACTCAACTCAATCCAAAGGCATACATGCGGATAGCCGCTATTTGCCGATATCTATATGAACTGGCCACTAGCATCACAAGCTATACCTTGACGTATAGTTTTGTTAATGGGGATCCTTTCGACGCAAGTAGCTAGCCCCGTCGCAAGTCTCCGCTTAACCTGTGCCCAAACCTTATGTACGACTATACCCTGTTCCTTCCTAGGCCGAGTTGGCCCCATGGCCCAGGGTTACCGTTCGAGGGTTCATCGCCCTTGTCAACAAGTTGTCAAATGACCATGTAAGACTCGACACAAACTGACGTCTCACACAGTCATTCCTCTACCAAAGCCAAGACTTCTATCCTTGAGACCCCTCGACGACCCACGGTCGCGAGCATTCCTTTCCTTGAGACCCCTCGACGACCCACGATCGCGAGCATTTCCTTTCTTGTTACCCTATTATTTGGTTCAACTCATGAATGCCTATTTGATAGTCCTTTCTCAAAACTCACTTTGAATCAATTGTGATCCTTGCCTTAAACACTAAGCCTGTACATCGTACCTTTAGCCAATCGTGCTCTGCGTGACACTCCTGCCCAAGTCGATGGGCCATGAGATCGTGGAACTACATAACTTGACAAGCCGCGAAGGTGCGGAATAGTGCTTGTAATGTCTTAAGTCGACCGGTATAACTTTGCCTAACTTAACTTCGCAATAACTTAACGAGCAAAGGCTGCATCAAGCTTTACCTTAACAGATCGTGCCGTGCACGCATCCAACTTGAACGACCAAGTCACTCGGGTGCCTAGACTTAGGTCACAAGCCGCTCAACGCAACTTAACTCATGGGCAAGCCAAGGCTATGCCAAGCCTTGGACGACGGGACCGTGCATACTTTATGAAGTATTCATGCGGGCGACGCCTATGACTTAGGCTACGTTCATACTTCACCTACTCAACCAACTTTTCTTCTCCCAAGCCACGGGACGAAGGATCGAGTGCCATTTTCAAAGCACGTCGTGCACCAACTCTAAGCCGACCGTTGGACCTTTCCATATTCTAACTCAATTCAACCCGTCGGGATTATTCCCTTTAGCTATGTGGATTCATCTCTTTTATTGTTAAGCCTACTTGTGCAAGTTGAAAATATGCGATTTATTATGTGAAGGCTAAGATGAGGCAAGTTTACCGAAACTACCCCACCTGTGCGAGCGGTGGCCTCGACCGAGCGATGTCTTCCAGCAGCCGTTGCAAGGCTAAGGCCGAACGTCGTCGGTGTTTCGATTCCTCCGATTGACTGAGCAGGACGGGGCACTACATCATACACCACTCAGAAAAAGTTTCGTCCTCGAAACTAACTGAGTACACTTATCGACTTATCACTTTACTCAACATTCAAGAACTCTCGCACACAATTCTCCTATGCCTTACTCAAATCCGAGCCACGTTCGTGCTACCCTCAATCCTTTCTTCAAAACTTACGATCTCAAAATCCTCGATACTTCCTCGTTCCTCAAATCTTACTTGAATTCAACGTATCACTTAGCATGGATCGTGCACATATCTTAGGCGTCCCCAAAATACATGCATTTCAACCAAGCCTCGTGATAGCGAATCCCGCCATCACCACTCGAGTCGGATCGTGCACGCATTCAAGCATCCTTGATATACATGCATGTCAACCGAGCCTCATGAGTGGTGCCTTCACCATTCCTATCCCTCCGCACCGGAACGTCTGCCTAACTGCTAGGCTATGTCTTTCCGTCAGTATTGAAATCATAGTTTCCAAACAACGATATCAACACTGACCCCATCCTAAGGTCAAACCAAGTTGATAGTACGGGGTTTTCTACCCAAGCTTGCATCACTCCGATTTCTAAACTTCGAGCATAGATTGCCTACACACATCCCAACATTTGTCGCACGGGGTCCGCGTCGTTCAGCAAAGCCATCCTACGATAATTCACGTTCAACCAATTCCACGACATATCAATATCCTCCATTCAACAAACCATCTTCGCATAGTCTATCTCTTCGAACACGTTCGACATAGATCGTCTATCAATCTTTCTTAATTCAAGCACGCTACCACACAATTCATCGCTAATCTATAATTTACATTCCACATTTTCTAAGTCGTCTATTCCAATTCACGTATTCGACCATGAGGTCGTCTAACTTAACAATATGTTGCGCCCCGATCTCACGTGAGTCAGATTATCCACGGTGGGCATGAAGCTCCTACGGGTAATTATCCTCATCGGGATGTAACTCTTGTTTTGCGTCTAGACTAATTCATTTTCGATGCGCGGATTGGACCTACTCAATCCTCAAGTTTTTTTCATTCATCAGTCGCAAGTCCAAATATCCTCGAATTTTCTTTCGCAACAAGCCAACAAGTTGAGACAATCAAAGTTGCCGCGTCCTAATTTTCCGAGTTCGATCATTCCCGCGACATGAATTACCATGTCAACGCTCACGCGGAACGATCGCCCCAATCCGATGCAACGCATGTGCGAGGCTAGAGTTGCGCTCGCGCAAGACAAGATCGTCGACGTTGTGGCTATCCGCGTAACCATCAAGACACGATCATTTTCATCCAACAATCATCTCAATCAAAATCCAAAGCATAGTATCCAACCGAACAATAACACTTGTACGATCGTCATTCGCCGAGTCAGAGTATCCATGAGTTATCATATATCATCTTTGATACGCCTCAATACCATCGACGATATACGTAACTTGACGATCTTCGTTTACAACGAATTCTGAGTCGTGCGAATGATGCTATCATCCGACTGGATAATCTCCTCGACATTCAATTCAAGTTTGATCATTATCCCTCGAATCATTCACAACATCAATTTTCTTAATCAATCGATCGACATCCCTGAGGCTATCACATACACCACTCAGGGATGAAGTCATTCAAAAATCCTCAACTTATTATTCGAATCAAAATCTACTTCTTCAAATCCCATTCGAACCATTCCTCGAATTCTAAGCACGCTCATCTATATCGCATCGACGTTAACGTCGCTCGATAGTACCCCTATCGATAGTCATCTCACTTTACTCAATCAAGTTTAACTCATTTTTGTCCGACACAATTTTCGTACTCGACTTTTCTAAGGTCGACGCAACTTTGGTGTATATGCCCAGCCCGACTTAGCCAACCGTGCTTACACGAACCATCTTTTTATTTTATCAAAAACTGTTCTCCTATGTTTTGTGAAATAGATAGACTTATTGTATGGACATCCCGTGGGACATTTGAGAGAGAGTGCACCAACGATAACAACTTGCGAAAGCAACAGAGTTTTGCAGAAATATCAAAGTTAAAAAATTCAATCGATAGTCTAAGGACGTAAAGTCGTGCTCTGATACCATGTTACGCCCCGCTCTCGTAGGAGCGATCGTCCTCTCTGAGGCGTGATGCCACACGAGCCTAGATTGTGCTCGTGCAAGGCGGGTTCAATAACGGCCGATTTCAGCGACTGCGACGGGGTCGTCGCACAGAAGTCCCACGCAGAGACATTGAACATACAGTGGAAATTTAGAACAAAACACAAGTTATCCAAAGAAGCTCTTTTATTGATATTGAAACAACGGTTACATTGGGGGCGCAAGGCCAAGATTACAAGTCTTCCATGCTCACTCAAGCTCACATTATAAGTCACTCAGCTCTCTCTCATCTCTCAATACATTTGTCGATCCAGCGGAAGCTTCGGAAGGCGATGTCCATATATTATGTCCCGTATAAGTTTTACTCCATGCGCGGCCGCACGCTTTGAATCGCCAAGGAACTCCGTGCCTCGACGCATTCAAGCGAACTCCGTGCCATGAGCTTCTATCTGTGCCTGCACACAAAAACTATGTGGATGTCAGTACTAACTGTACTGGTAGAATGAGCTCCTCGCCCACCCATACAAACCCAACACGTTTGATTTATTTGTGCAACTTAGTCACCCTTTATGTGTCTTTCTACTCTACCTTAGGATCAGTTTTAGGACCGACGCCTTGGCCTATTCCGTGTCTCTAGACATCTGGTTGGTTGCAACGACAACGTTAACTCATACTTGCCTCAAGACCTTCTCGTGCCAACAACGTTAACCTATCGAGTCGTGTTGCCTTACGCTTAAATCAGAGATGTAACTACGCGATTAAGCTCTATTTTCCGTGTGACCGTGCTACAAACCCTTGCTGAGGCCGTGCCTCACAATTCAGTAAAACTTAACCATATCGCCGCCTCGCAGCCCTTGCCGAGCGATCCTTGCTACTTTGACCACCAACTGACCAATCAAGACTTGTGAATGTTAGTGTCACTCAACCAACATTGCCTTGCGACGGTTTCCCGACTTAACTCAAACAAACTCAACCAACTTAAGCAACTTATATGCCGACAACTCAAGACTTGACGGCACATCTCGTGCCGAAGCACGACGCCTATGTTGAAACCCAATCTTAAGCCCAAACTTTGTGTTCAACTGTACACACCTTCAACTCAACTCATCCAAAGGTATACATGCGGATAGCCGCTATTTGCCGACATCTATATAAACTTGGCCACTAGCATCACAAGCTATACCTTGACGTATAGTTTTTTTAATGGGGATCCTTTCGACGCAAGTAGCTAGCCCCGTCGCAAGTCTCGCTTAACCTGTGCCCAAAACCTTATGTACGACTATATCCTGTTCCTTTCTAGGCCGAGTGGCCCCATGGCCCAGGGTTACCGTCGAGGGTTCATCGCCCTTGTCGGACAAGTTGTCAAATGACCATGCAAGACTCGACACAAACTGACGTCTCACACAGTCATTCCTCTACCAAAACTAAGACTTCTATCTTGAGACCTCTCGACGACCACGGTCGCGAGCATTCCTTTCCTTGAGACCCCTCGACGACCCACGGTCGCGAGCATTTCCTTCTTGTTACCCTATCATTGGTTCAACTCATGAATGCCTATTTGAAGTGCCTTCTCAAAACTCACTTTGAATCAATTGTGATCCTTGCCTTAAACACTAAGCCGTGCATCGTGCCTTAAGCCAATCGTGCTTGCGTGACACTCCTTCCCAAGTCGACAGGCTATGAGATCGTGGGACTACATAACTTGACAAGCCGCGAAGGTGCGGGACTGTGTAATGTCTTAAGTCGACCGGTATAAACTTGCCTAACTTAACTTCACAACAACTTAACGAGCAAAGGCTGTGTCAAGCTTTGCCTTAACAGATATCGTGCCGTGCACGCATCCAACTTGAACGACCAAGTTACTGGGTGCCTAGACTTAGGTCACAAGCCGCTCACGCAACTTAACTCATGGGCAAGCCAAGGCTATGCCAAGCCTTGGACGACGGGACCGTGCATGCTTATGAAGCATTCATGCGGGCGACGCCTATGACTTAGGCTACGTTCATACTTCATCTACTCAAACCAACTTTTCTTCTCCCAAGCCACGGGACGAAGGATCGAGTGTCATTTTCAAAGCACGCGTGCAACAACTCTAAGCCGACCGTTGGACCTTCCATATTCTAACTCAATTCGACCCGTCGGAATTATTCCCTTAGCTAGTGTATTCATCTCTTTTATTGTTAAGCTACTTGTGCAAGTTGAAAACATGCGATTTATTAGGTGAAGGCTAAGATGAGGCAAGTTCACCGAAACTACCCCACCGGTGCGAGCGGTCGCCTCGACTGAGCGATGTCTTCCAGCAGCCGTTGCAAGGCTAAGGCCGAACGCCGTCGGCATTTCGATTCCTCCGATTGACTGAGCGCGGATGGGGCACTACAATATGCTTGTCTGAAATTTATTAGGATGGCTAGAAAGATTCATAAACTAAGTCATATAAACTCTTCAACCAAATGAGAGCATGAAACTTAATTTGCCATATGCCAGTACAAAGTGTAATGTACTGATCCTCGCTCTCACATAGGTATCCCGTACCAAGAGGAGCATGCCACTTAAGCTCAAGGCGACGCAAGAACATTTAAAGCCTCGTCCGTGTGTTGAAGGTTGTTTTGATCATTTTGAAGACTACATTTAGTCCAGAAGAAATGATGTCTCGACTCCCTACTATTCTAGGTCTTTAGAAATGTTTTGTGTAAATGTGGATGTTATGTAGGAACAACTATCTCATCATCATTCATTTTATAATCGAGTCATGTTGTAGCCCGTGAGACAAATGATATAACAGAGTCATGTAAATGATGTTTTATAAATGAAACAAAAGTTTCTTATGTTTCAAATGTGTTTTTTAATTTCTCTGCATTACTCTACTTGATGTTGTGTTTCAGATAACCTTATGACTATGTCTTGTGCAACCACAACTAGGTTTGCACGGCATCGCCTGGGGGATGACTATCGATTCACAGAATCAGGGCGTTAGATAATGGTATCAAAGCACGACTTTACTTCCTTTGGCCTTCCGTCTAGAGTCTCAGACCTTTGACCTCGCATCGATGAGATAAGTTTTCCATACAATGAGTCTGTAATATTTTGAGACTGATGTGTGTGTCTGCGCATTGCATAAGTGTCAAAACCCGTGGCAAAAACTACGACCGAGCAAAATAAAGTGCTTCAAGCAGTTCGAGCAGCTCGCGAGCCGGACCTAACAATTCCATCGAGAGGATGTTGCGCATGAGGAGGCACATCAGAAACGTCCGAGAATTGACATCAACAGACGAAGGCGCGACAGGCCCAATTGAAGCTCACTTCGAAGCCCAAACCAAGATGCAGCCAAAGCAGCTTGGTACTCTGCAGCAATCGTCCAGAAGATTGTGGCCAACGAAAACTCTGCAACTGTGCCTATTATCACCGAGCCGACGGGTCAACCCATCCAAGTCGATCGAGTGGAGCACGAACGTCAACCTGCGACACCGAGATGTTAACTTTAAAGTGTCAAATTCAAGAAAGCGTGTCGCACACCCCATTCTACGGCACTAAAGGCCCTTCTTTGGCAATCGACTGGTTGGAAGAGCTGGAAGATCACTTCGAGCTTCTCGGCATTGAAGAATCCAAGCAAGTCGCCTGCGCACAACTTCAACTACGTTTGAAGGCGCACGACTGGTGGGTCGTCACAAATGAGCGTCCGATGCGACAACAACTCAGCATCGATCTCTTGGGCCACGTTCCTGAAGCCTTTGAAGTCGAGTACCTTCCCTCAGCCTTCGTCAAGAAAAAGAAAATAAATTCATGTAGTTGAAGCGAGGAAACCGGATACAACAGTATGCCACGGAGTTCAAACAATTATCCAAATTAGCTTGTACATGTCACACTCACTTCTTCTAATTAAGGGTATTCTATTCATTATGTGCTAATTTGATTTTTTTATTTTAAAATATTAATTAAATTGATTGTGTTTAGTTTGGATTGGTGTTTTGGAAGGACCAAGATGGTATAACTTAGTCAACCTTGATTAGAAGCCTAATAATGTAATTAGATTTATTATTTGCTTTTTAGATTTAATTTGAATTATTGTCTATGTAAGAATTATTTAATTCATTTTTTTACTATTTTTCATTAGCCTTTAAAGCCTTTTGTCAATAGGCCTTTTTAGCAACTTAAGAGTGCTTGGCCCATAAATAAACCCTAACCCTAATACCCCTATGCTTGGCCGGCCAACATAACATCCCCCCTTTCATATCATTGTGCTTTGGTTTGTAGCCGTCACAAGTGCAAACCCTAGTTTCTCTCTTCTCCAAAAATCCCAACTTTCTCATCCGGCATCCGATTCATCTCAAACGAATTGCGTTGCAATCGTGGGGAGGAGGAGAACATGCTGGAGCATTGCTAGAAAGGATTTGGAGACGATTGCTCGGAAGAAGAAATTGGTCGTAAAAGCGCTCGAAGATTCCCTTTTATTGAGATTCCAACTCTCAATAGGTAATTCTCGTTCTACTAGTGTTTGTTCTAATTTTTCTTTATTAGAGCATGCATCTAGGTACCCTCGACCTGTAGGATTAGTTTTATTCGATTTTGTGTCCGTTCGATGTGCGTATCGGACTTATCGGAGCTACAACGTAGGTGTTCGATGAAATTACTCAATGGATTGAAACTTGATAATTGTGAAACAATTTATATTTGGATAGCCCTAGATGTAGGGATCATGACACCATAGTTTATGCTTCGAATCGGGCTCGTGTCCGTGTCCAAACAGGATACGAACACGCTGCACGTGCAGGTTGCGTGTGCCCTGCTGCCGCGCGTTGTTTGCACGATGCACAGGCCACGTGGCCGCGTGCCACTTGGCGTGTAGGTGGGGGCAATGTCTGTGGACATGTCCTACATGTTTCGTGTCGTCTTTATTCGAATCGAGTGAGAGATCGCGACCGCACGGGTCGACACACGCATGCACGCGCGCACAGCCTCCGCTGACACGGCCCTCGTGTCGACACGTGTGGACACGTGGACTCGATCCGATGTGTCCTACATGTAGCCCTATACCTAGCCTATCCTAGGACATGACCATGACACATGTGGTGGGACACACGAGTCCCTAGACTCACCGTCCTGCGTGCAAGACGATGTGCACTATTCTATGCACACGCGTACAAGCCGCGTGTGGACACGGGCTTCGTGCATACTGGATATGACACTTGGCCACACACTAACTTGGCCAATAGGTCGGGGACATGTTAGCCGAGGTGTACGCGAAGATTCACGAGAAATGGTCCAGAATCGAGCGAGAAATCGAACTCGCACCGATTCATTTGACACGCGTATCGGATTTTCCGATACTCACTCTGTGGACACGATACGGACACGGTTTCGACTCCGTGAGTACCCGAGCACGTCCCAATACCGAGACCATCGTATTTGCCAAGTTTCGTTGGTTCTAGTTGGGTATTTTTGCGATTTGGGCCTCGAGTGATTGATTTCGGGTTTTATATATATATATAATATATAATATATATATATATATATATTTTTTGGGTTTTATATATATATATATATATATATTAATATATATATATATATATATTTGCGATTTGGGCCTCGAGTTTCATATATATATATATATATATATATATATATATATATATATATATATATATATATCTATATATATATAATATATAATATAGATATTGAATTGATTTTTGTCATATATATATATATATATAATAAAAAAAATATATAATATATATATATATATATATATATATAATATATATATATATATCTATATAATATATATATTTATGAGGCTATGTTCTCTAGTTTTTCTGGGGTAGTCAGATGGTGTTGTGAAGAAGACATGGCTTGGTTGGGATCGAATTGCTAGAACTAAACAAGAAGGGGGGCTAGGGGTTAAAAGACTGGAGGATATGATGCATGCTTTCACTATAAAGCTGTGGTGGAAATTTTTGACTCAAGAGAGCTTATGGAACATTCTTCAAAGCCAAATACTGTACTCATACTAGTCCTTCTAATGTAGTGCTTACATCTAATGCTTCCCATGTTGGAAGAGATTGATTGCGGGAAGAGGAATGGCTCAACATAGAATCAACTATGTTAATGATATCTGGAGTTGGGGCCATAATCAGTCGGGCAAGTTCACATAGCATCTGCTTGGGACATAGTAAGGGTACACAGGCCATCCTATCAAACTTTACTCATATCTGGAGTACCTGTATACCAATCAAATGGTCGGTATTGCTTTGGAGAATTCTGCACAACAAGTTACCTACTGATGACAATATTACCCGTCTTGGGTATAGCTTGGCTTCCAAATGTTACTGTTGTGATGACAGTCATTCCGAGTCATTGGAACACTTGATGAATCAAAGTGAGAAGGCTAAGGCAGTGTGGGAAGCTCTTCAATATGCTTACGGAGTGAGGTCTAGAGGGCGCACACTATGAGCGGCTTCGAGATTGGTGGAGGAAAAAGAAAAAGCACAAGAAAGAGATTGTGGCAACAGCAGTGTTATGGGTCCTGTGGAAAGACGAAACAAATGAGGTACGAGAACTACTCATATGATGCTGACAAGTGATGCAGAAGCCCACAGACAGGTGGCGAAGGCTACAATCCGATGTAGGCACAAATAGTGTCTTTTTGTACTGGTTACCTACTATCAATAAAATTTTGGAGTTGAAAAAAAAAAAAAAAATATAATATATATATATATATATAATATATAATATATTATATTATATATAATATATTATTATATATATGACAAAAATCAATCATAGATATATATATATATATATTATAATATATATATATATATAAATAATATAATTATATATATATTATATAATATATATATATATTTTTTATATATATATATAATATATATTATATATATATTGAATTGATTTTGTCATATATATATATATCTATAATATAATATATAATATTATATATATAGATTATATATATATATAATATGGCAAAAATCAATTCAATATATATATAATATATATATATATATATATATAATATATATTATATATATATATATATATATATATAATTCTATATATATATATATATATATATTGAATTGTCCAAAAAAAAAAAAAAAAAAAAATATATATATATATATATATATATATTGAATTGATTTTTGTCTTAATTTGATTTCCTGAGATTTTAGTGATGATTTCTGAGTTTATGATAGGTTAATTAAGTTCTGGACTTGCGGGGAGTGGTCGTTGGGTTTATACCCTATTTATTACTATTTGTGTATATATTTGGGTTTATGTATATAATATATATATATTATATATATATATATGTGTGGGTGTGTGTGTGTGTGTGGTGTGTGTGTGTCTATATATTCATATATATGCAATATGTATAAATAATACATTAGTGAGTTAGTCGAGATGCGTAATCTCAGAGTCGGGTTTCATTTCCCATTCGAGTGACCAACTTCCTTTACTTATATGTGTATTTGTGTATATGCCTATATATATTTTACTTTATGATATTATATATAGTATATATATATATATATATATATATATATATATATATATATATATATATTATAATATTATATATATATATATATATGATATAGTCTCATAGTTTAATAATTAGCTATTGTTCTCAGTTTTGAACCCTCAACAGCCCCTTGTCGACACACAACCACACAAACCTCTTTTCACAAGTAAGGTATATATATCTATATATATATATATATATATATTATATATATATATATTATATATATATAATAATATATAATATATGAGGACCCTGATTTTTGGGAAATATTTTTTTAGTATTCTAATTATTAGGTTATATGTATTTAATTATGATTATATATGTACTCTTTCGTGTCTTTGATTTTTGGAGCACAAGACATGCCCTCTTTGAAACGTCCTTCATGAGTTTTATAGTAGACATGATGACCTTCAAATTGATATATTATGTCTCATCCAAACTTGTTTTCTAGCATTCTTTTGACTTAGCGCAACTTCGGGTCAAATTTAGCAATTAGATTATTTACCATAATTCAGACCTAACTTCCCACGTGAGTTCGGGACTCGACATAAATCAAAACTATTCGACCCAGTTATGGTTTTGACTCATTTTGAGCCTACGACGCACATGCTAAGAGTCTGCCACTCAATCGAGTCTCCATGTGCTATTTAATTGCGAATGGCACAAGAGACTTATTGGTTGACTCTTAGAGTTCGATTAAATTAGAAAATATATTTGGACCCTAACCTAGCCAACCCCACCTGGTAGGAAGCCATGTTAGGTTGCCATGACAGTATAATTATTATGGATTTATTTTGGGATGTTATACAGTCAATTAGATTTAAATACAATTTTGTGTATATGATTATATTTATAATAGTCTATATTATATATATTATATATATATAATATATATATATAATTATAATATATATGGCCTAGTTATGGTTAAGTTTGAGATACATATCGACTAGAAATTTTAGCACGGATAGTGTAGTCGTGTACTTTGACTAGTCTATTACCCATGGTAGGGAAGACCGAGTCATAGGTGTGTGTTATAACTAGGAAAACCAGGCCAAGTTGTGACTTAACCCCACCGATGATTTATTTATTTAATAATTAGATTATTGACTTTCTAGGAGACCCGGTTGTACCAATTTATCCCTGACTTGGTCCGAACCAAATTTCAATCTAGATAGACATGTAGTACTCTCAAATACCTTCATATTGATATATATTTTATATATATTTATAATATTACTATGTTTTCAATTTTGGAAAGTTTCTATTTAGAGAAAGTGTCTACGTGTAATCCTAGTGTAACCCTAGTTGGCATTACTTTATATTTGACCCAAAGTCCAACCCAAACCTATGTAGGCATGTTGGACATTAATATTATAAAAATATATATATGTTATTTAATTCAGATTTAGATTGTATTATATTTAGAAATCTAACTAGTTCCCTATTAGGAAACCTTTTATTTAAATCCTCAATCAATCAATTAGCCAACTCATCAAATAACCAAAACAATCCATGTGGACCCCACATATGACCAACCAAAGATTATTTTCATGTAATTTTCGTCCAAAATAATCCCCTACATTGGCGGGCCATGCCATGCATGGAAACACCCTCCTACATATATAAACTCAACCCATAGGCCCATATATATACAACCCTTATCAAAACCCTAACCCTAACACCAAAAACTCTTATTTATCCCCCAAGAGCAGCTCATTTACCATTAATTTCGAAAATAGCATCCCCTCCCCTCTACTACATCATTCCCTCCATCACATAACTCACCCTCCTCTATAAATGCTCCTTCTTTCAATACTCACAAACTTAGCTTGTACCGACGGGATTATCTGTATCAGCGGTCAAAAGATCGATCTTGATTGATAGTTCTAGATATGAAGGACTTTGACATCATTCTGGAAATGGATTGGCTCGGGCCGTGCAACGCAACCATAGACTGCGCCGGAAAGACGGTCACCTTTCGCATACCAGGAGTGCCTGAATTCTGCTTTTCGTGTGGAGGCGTCGTCGACCTGCATGCTGATCTCGACAATTTTTGCTCGAAGGATGCTGCATTCTGGGTGCGAAAGCTATTTGGCGTCCGTCCGAGATATGCGACAGGATGGTGCAAACGCGGGTCAGACCGACGTTGTGGAAGAATTCCCCGATGTGTTCCCGGACGAGCTATCCGGTATGCCCCCCGACCGAGAAATCGAGTTCAGCATCGATATATTTCCCGATACTCGACTGATTTCCAAGGCCCCGTACAGAATGGCCCTCGCCGAACTGAAGGAACTCAAGGTCCAGTTACTAGAGTTACTCGACAGAGGATTTATTCGGCCCAGTATTTCACCGTGGGGAGCGCCCGTGTTCGTGAAGAAGAAGGATGGGTCCATGCGTCTGTGCGTCGATTACCGAGAGCTGAACAAGGCCACCATTCGGAACAAGTATCCATTGCCCCGCATAGACGATATTCGATCAACTGCAAGGCGCCTCGGTATTTTCGAAGATTGATCTCCACTCG
>JANAVB010009706.1:0-21146 GCA_029216955.1 Iris pallida
TTTAGAAGATATGGAGGTCGTGGTAGATAACGTTATGGAGGTTAACATTGATGAAGAATTGGAAGATGTTGAGGAAGAAGTATTGGAAGATGAAGATGAAGATCATAGTGATAGTGAAAATAAAGAAGCAGAAGAAGACACTTCAGAATCAAACGATGATTCAGAAGACTCTTGGGAAGATGAATCAGACTAGTACGTACGTTTTTTTAATATACGAGTTCTATTAGTATAATGACATGACAATAGTTTTTATTTTTAACACATCATCACTTATTATTTCTTTCAAATTTTTCTATGGCGCCGAGAGGTCGACGTTCACGTTTGCAGCTTGGATCTTTATTAAGTCCGCCGAGACGTCTTCATCATGCCCGCCGAGAGGTTTCCATTACGCCCGATGGCCTAGATTTACTGTACCAATACTTTCTTGTATTAAAACATTTTGAATATGTGTATTAATATTTCTTATATTAAAATATTATTCGTATGTGTGTATGATGCTAATTTTGGATATGTGTGTATGTGTTGTATTAAAACACTTGGGATACGTGTGCATGAAACTGAGAACTTGTAGGAAACACAAATACTGATACGTGTGCCTACTGTAAAACTGTCGACAGGAATAAGGACTGTTGGAAACACGAATATTGATATTGTATTTGAAAATTGTTTATATGACTGTATATTGTATGTGTAACTATCGACAGGGATGAGGAGTGCAGGAAACACAAATACTGATATACAATATTGTATTTAGCGACGGAATGGCGACGGAACAACGATAGAAAACTTGGAACATTGTAGGCTAGCGATGGAACAGCGACAATTTTTTCGTCGCTACATGCCGGGAAAATTTACTTTGCAGGCTACCGACTTAATAGCGACTGTAGTTTCCGTCACTAAGGTTCTGAAAAATATTATATTCCCACTATAGCGACTAAATAGCGACATAAATTTTACTTACTATTTTGTCGCTATGTTCCTGTCCGACACCAAAAGCGTATCAGAAACATCTTCGCGACGTAATTTTCTGTCGCTAGCCCGTCGCTACTCTCATACTGAATTACACCGCTGCGACGTTGGTAGTTCGTCGGTAACTATAGCGACAGAGTTTTCGTCGACATTACGTCGCATTTTTCCAATAAATAGCTTGTCGCTAATGTGTCACTAATCAGTCGTTATTTTCAACAAACTAGCGATTGATTTAAATTAGCGACACGTAATTTTCCGACAAACTATTTCTGTCGCTGATATGTCGCTATTGGCTTTAGCGACGGAAAAAACGACTTTTAGCGACGAATCCCGCCGTCCCTAAAAGCCTATTTTTTGTAGTAATAGGAACGTAACTGCCTGGAAGCATAGGCAATCACCTTCCTATGCTGTTGCAAGACACAACCCAAACTCTTCCCTGAGGCGTCACTGTAGATAGTGAACCCTCCTGATCCTGATGGTAATGTCAGAATCAGAGCTGTCGTCAGCAGCTTCTTCAAGTCATCAAAAGTGACATGACACTCCTCTGACCAGACAAACTCTGCATCCTTCCGGGTCAGCCTAGTTAATGGCTCTGCAACCCGAGAGAAATCCTGCATGAACCTCCTATAATAGTCTGCCAATCCCAAGAAGCTCCTGATCACTTCTACTGAACTCGGTGCTGTCCAAGCCTCAACTGCCGTGAGCTTCTTCGGGTCAACTGAGATCCTATCTCCAGTCGGCACATGACCTAAGAAGTCAACTCTGTCCAGAAAGAACTCATACTTTGAGAGCTTACCATAAACCTCCTTCCTCCTGAGAGTCTCCAGCACCACTCTCAAGTGCTCTTCATGCTCCTCCTCAGTCTTCGAGTACACTAGGATATCATCGATGAACACCACGAACTTGTCCAAGTAGTGGTGGAATACCTTGTTCATCAGGTTCACGAATACCGCCGGGGCATTAGTCAACCCAAACGGCATCACCATGAACTCAAACTAGCCATACCGTATCCTGAATGCGGTCTTCGGGATATCCTCCTTCTTCACCTTCACCTGATGGTAACCTGACCTCAGATCAATATTAGAAAATACCGTCACCCCATTCAGCTGTCACGCCCCAGAACCAAAATACTGGAGAGCGGGGGCAGACATAGCCAGCTACGTATATTGAAATGGAAACCACCTCGATATACGGTCACGACTGTCTAGAAATATGAGGGTTTACTACAAGCCAACAGTCTCTTATGGTCATGAACAAGCCTAATGTCTCAATCACAAGCAAGTAAGTCAGGTCGGAAGATGTATGATCATTAAATATACAATAATAAGGCGTCCCAAATATCACATATTCAGCTGATCATGAAGCTAGTCATTACAAAATGTTAGGACTAGCAAGAGTTTAGTCATACATGATCAACCCTAGGATTTGTTAATCATGTTTACAGCCCGTAGGCAGACAGTAAGTAAAGTGCATCGAGCTAACAGGTGCTCGTCGGCTAAATGCCTCAAAAGAATAGTTTTACAATAGAGTGAGCGAAACAAAATAGAAAACCCACTCGTAGCCCGGGTTCCTTCTAGTCGCCACCATTGGGCTGGAAGCTTGGTAGATCCTCGGAGCTGCTCCGAAATCTGGCCACACAAAACCAGCTGGGTCAACCCCAGAAGGAGCAAGTGCCACAAGGGGGCCACGAAATAAGAACAAAAGCCAGCAATCAGCACAAGAAAAATCTAATATTAAAACTAGAATTTACGAAAACATGTCATGATGATATACGACGAGATAACCATGGAACTATTTCGATAGCCAGGTTACAACCCGTAAACCAAACAAGGACCGGGGTTGTAACTCTTCATCTGAACAGAACTTGGTTTCCCACCATTTATCGGCAAGATAATAATGTAAGAAAATTAAGACATGAAACATTCTTGCATGGGATAAAGACATGACTAGACTGGTTATATCCCATTAAATCAATCATGGCCAAGCAGATCCTACAGCTTACTACTTTAACTAACTAGGGTTATCACAAACCTAATTACTAACAAGATGCAGTGAGATTGTTCCACAGCCACAAGCCCTGCAGACCATCCAGGTTACCCAGGTCGAAAATTAGGGGTTGAATTCTGGTGGGTACATCGCCCGGGAGACAAATGTACCCTTAGGTGACTTAGAGGGTGCAACACGCGACGGTGTGCTGGAAATGTGCCCTACTCGACGGCAGGCTACAGATCCCAAGAGCGCCCAGGTAACGGGATTGCCTGTAGCTGTGTCATCTCTTCATGACTACTGTGTTATTCTAGTTATTAACCTTAATCCATTTTAGTAGGTACTCCTGACCGTGGTACTCAGGAGTCCCATCCTAGACATGATGCAAGACAGGACAAGTGGATTTAACAAGCAAGCAAGAAAGAACCACCCACGGTGTCAAGGCAAGTCAAGTTAAGTTAACCGTCGCAACAACATCAAGATAAATCATGTCAGGGTACTTGTCTGGAGTGCGCCACGACGGGCCACTATCATGTCAGGTTGGTCATGTCAGGAGTGCACCACTACGGGTCACTGTCGTGTTATGCTAGTTCCTTGTCATACCATGCCATGTACAATAGTCATTCCAAACATATTAAGTAAAATCAAGTTCATGACAAAAGGCGTAAGGATATGGGCGTAAAATATCTAATAAAATATCAATATACAGGGCTATAGAAAAGCCAAACTTAAAGAAATAAGACCACAACTCCAAGAGCCAATGGGTTAAGCAAGGGGTCAGGGGAGCAGCGTAGGTGAAAAGTCACGCACGCTTCAGAGAGCAGCATAGGTGAAAAGTCACGCACGCTACAGAGAGCAGCGTAGGTGAAAAGTCACGCACGCTACAGAGAGCAGCGTAGGTGAAAAGTCACGCACGCTTCAGAGAGCAGCGTAGGTGAAAAGTCACGCACGCTACAGGGAGGCTGCGTACACGAAAAGTCACGCACGCTGAGAGAGCAGCGTAGGTGAAAAAGTTACGCACACTCAAGGGAGCAGTATACGTGAAAAGTCACGCACACTCAAGGGAGCAGTGTACGTGAAAAGTCATGCACACTCAAGGGAGCAGTGTACGTAAAAAGTCACGCACACTCAAGGAGACACGCTTCCAACAGGAAGCGTACTCAAGCCTGCGTACGCAGTGCTAAAGAGCGCGCGTAGCTCAGGGTGCGTAAGCTAAATAGCGCTGCACACTGCTCAATGTCTTCTCCAAACAGCAAGAACACCATGGTTGAACTCAAGGCTACACAGCATCATAACTTGGCCATCTGAACTCCAAATCCGGATTTCCAAAGTTTCAATTTGGGTGAAATTGAATGCTCTTCCACATGGAAACATCAAAACCCAAAATAATCCAACCAAAGTAGCTCAAACCTACAAAATCCGAAAATTGGAAAAACCTAGATCTAGAACAATGGAGACTTCAAATCACAAAATACCAAGACCTAATGTTGATCACCATGTCCTAATCTATCCAATGGACAAGTAAAATAGGGTTCTCATGTGGTGGCAAGGTGCACTTGCCTAGGGTTGGGAGAGTTGTGTAGAGGAAGGAGAAGAAGAAGAAGAAGGAAAAATGGTGGTGGTAATGAAGAGAGAGAGTGGTAGGTGGAGAATATAAAGAGGGTGGGTTGTGGTGTGTTGAAGGTGGAGTGTAGGTTAAGGTGTTCCTATGTATAATAAACCAAATCAAACCAACCCAATCCAAACCAATTAAAACCGAACCATGACAAAACCCAAAATACGAGAAATACCGAAATTCTACAAGTTGAGAAAAATAAAAAAATACATGCCAAAAATCCAGATACGAGTATAAGTACGAAATACGGGAAATACGGGAAATGAGGGTGACAACTCTACCCACCTTAAAAGAATTCCGTCCTCGGAATTTAATCAAGGAGCTAGAGATTGTCACGACAAGCTACATTAAGCACAGGCAAGTTACACTAAGCAGTTCAATCATACAATCATACAATATAAGCAAGGAAGGAAAAATGTAAGGCATAAGAAAGACATTATACCTCACGAGTCAAACAGGTAGAGATATCGCGATCGGATGTCGTCCTCACGCTCCCACGTTGACTCACCTGGAGAGTGATGACCCCAAGCAACACGACTAATTTAATAGTCTTGTTCTTGAGTATCTTCTCCCTCCGGTCCAATATAGACACGGGCCTCTCCTCATACGAAAGGTTGGTACCAACAACCAATTCCGAATGGTTTAGGATGTGGCTCGGGTCTGAAATATACCGTCGTAATTGGGATACATGGAATACATCATGTACCTCACTTAGCGACGGCGGAAGAGCGAGACGATAGGATACATCTTCTACTCGCTCTAGAATATCGAACGGCCCTATATACCTAGGACTAGGCTTTCCCCGCACGCCAAAGTGAATGACGCCGCGGTTAGGCGAGATCCTAAGGAATACATGGTCGTCGACAGCAAATTCAAAGGGACGCCGATGAGCATCGGCCCAATGGTGCTGGCGGTCCTGGGCAACTCGGAGGTGATCTCTGACCTTCCTGACCACTTCAACTGTCTGGGAAATCAATTCGGGTCCGAGCATCTGCCTCCCCCGACATTGTCCCATGCTAGCGGGGATCTGCACTTCCTGTCATAAAGAGCCTCGAAGGGTGCCATCTGGATACCAGCCTGATAACTGTTGTTGTACAGAATTCCACCAGGTGCAGATGATTCTCCCATGAACCACCGAAGTCAAAGGTACAGGATCTCAACATATCTTCAAGGGTCTGGATTGTGCGCTCTAATTGACCATCCGTCTGCGGGTGATAAGCTGAGCTGAAATGAAGGCGAGTTCCCAAACTCTTCTGCAAGCTGTGCCAAAAGTGTGATATGAATCTTGAATCCCTGTCTGAGGTGATGCTGACTGGCACACCGTGAAGCCTGACAATCTGCCTGAGATACATCTCTGCTAACTGTGCCGTCGACTGTCCAACTCTGAATGGGAGAAAGTGTGCCACCTTGGTAAGCCTGTCCACAATTACCCAAATAGCGTCTCTGTCAGCCAGAGATCTGGGCAATCCGGTCATGAAATCCATGGTTATATGTTCCCATTTCCATTCTGGGATCGGCAAGGGCTGAAGAAGTCCAGCGGGCCTCTGATGTTCAGCTTTAACCTGTTGGCAAACCAAACACTGAGAGACAAACCGGGCTATCTCCCTCTTCATGCCATTCCACCAGAAATGCTGACGAATATCATGGTACATCTTCGTACCACCCGGATGAATAGAATATTATGAACTGTGGGCTTCTGCCATGACTTCCTGTATGATATCTCCACTGGGCACACAAAGACGAGTACCGTGCCGAAGTGTACCATCTTCATGGATACATAACTCTGGCCTTCTTCCTGCTTCACACTCTGTTCTGAGTCGCTGGATCTTGGAATCTGTTGACTGCGCCACCCGGATTCTCTCAACTATGCTGGACTGAACCTGTAGGCTGGCCATCAATGCCACGCTGGTTGGAAGAACCACTTCAATTCCCATCTTCTGAAGATCTGCCAATAATTCTGGTTGCGTCGTCAGAAAATAAACTCCGGCTCTCCTGCTCAATGCATCTGCTACAACGTTGGCATTCCCGGGATGATACTACAAATCCACATCATAGTCCACTAGTAGCTCGAGCCATCTTCTCTGCCGTATATTAAGGTCCTTCTGGGTGAAAACATACTTCAGGCTCTTATGATCAGTAAAGATCTTCACTCTATTTTCGTACAAGTAGTGTCTCCACAATTTTAAAGCAAACACTACCGCCGCCAATTCCAAGTCGTGGGTCGGGTAATTCTTCTCATATCACGTAGTTGACGTGACGCATAAGATATTACCTTCCCATGCTGCATCAAGACACACCCCAATCTTCTGCCTGAAGCATCGCAATAAACTGTGAATCCTCTGGTCCCATCTGGAAGGGTGAGAATGGGAGCCGTTATCAAACCTCGCTTCAACCTCTCAAATGATTCCTGACACTCTGCTTCCAAACAAACGGCACATCCTTGCGGGTCAACTGGATACAAAATCTAAAACGAACCCGGTAGTAGCCGGCCAATCCAAGGAAGCTGCGAACCTCTGCCACTGAGCTGGGTACCGGCAATGACTCGATAGCCACAATCTTCTGGGGATCTACTTCCACTCCTCCTCGGGTAATGATGTGACCCAAGTATGATACGATCGAGCCAGAACTCGTACTTACTGAACTTGGCGTACAACTGATGCTCACTAAGCGTCTGGAGGACGACTCTGAGATGCTGCTCATGCTCTGCTTCACTCTTGCTGTAGACCAGGATGTCATCTAGGAACACGATCACAAATTGATCCAAGTAAGACAGGTCCATGAATACGGCCGGCATTGGTCGCTCCAAAGGGCATAACAAGGAACTCCCAATGTCCATACCTCGATCTGAATGCTGTCTTCGGGATGTCCTGCTCTCTGACTCTGATCTGGTGGTATCCTGATCGCAAGTCAATCTTCGAGAACACTGAAGCCCCTCTGAGCTGATCAAACAAGTCATCTATCCTCGGAAGAGGGTATCTGTTCTTGATTGTCACCGAATTCAAGGTACGATAATCAACGCATAGCCTGAACGTACCATCCTTCTTTTTCACAAGAAGCATCGGGGCTCCCCAAGGCGATCCACTTGTACGGATGAATCCCTTGGTCCTCAGTTCTTCAATCATCTTGTATAAAATTTCCAACTCTGAAGGCGCCATCCTGTAGACTCGCTCTGATACTGGTGCTGTCCCGGGAATCAAGTCTATAGTGAACTCAATCTCCGCTCCGGCGGCATCCCTGGAAGCTCCTCTGGAAAGACATCTGGAAACTCTTCAACTATCCGGGGTAACTGCACTGCTGCTACTGCCATCCGCAATGCTGGGGAAAATGGCTCCACTGCGCCTCTGGAAAACGAAAACTCTGGCTTGCCGGGGATACTAAAGACAACTCTGCCAATATGGCAGTCTATCTTACCATACTGGTTCCTCAACCAATCCATGTCTAGGACTACATCATAGTCTGCCATAGGAAACTCTATGAATCTAGCGGGGAACTTCCTACCGCTAACTACGATTCGACACGAGGAAAATACTCGATCTACTCCCACAAGGCCATTACCAGTAAGTATATTGAGCCTCACTGATAATGACTCGGGCTCCAATCCTATCCGTGTCGCGAATCGTGTAGACATAAATGAATGCGATGCACCAGAATCAAATAATACCGAAGCCGGAAAGTAGTTGACGAGAATAGTACCCGCCACTACCTCACCTGGTGCAACTTCTTCTTCCATAGCCATCATCATGGCCTGACCTTGTCCTCTGGCTGCTGGTCCCCTCTGCTGGAAACCTCTCTGCCTATTCTGTGTCTGAGCTTGGGCTTGTGCATACTGCTGGAGGTATTGTTGCTGGAATGCCTGAGACTGAGGCGGCAAGGGCCTCGAAGACTGATACTGCTGCTGCTGAGCTGGTACTGGGGCCGGTCCTCTCACCGAAAAGCTAGAAGGGTTGGATGCTGATGAACCACCCCTATTCGGGCAAGCCCCTATCCTATGATCTGCTGCTCCACAAGTCAGGCACAATCCCTGTGCCCTGTGACAGTCCGCCACTACATGGCCTGGCTTCCCGCAATGAGAACATCCTATCGCGGAAGTCGGCTTCTGCTTCTGCTGCTGTGGGTACGTCGGGGTCGAATGCTGAACCGACGTTACTGAGGCCGCCCGCCTCGGATTTCCAATGGTCAATCCCCTAGCTGCCGGGGCTGGAGCTGATGACTGGTACATCTGACTGTAGGACCGCTTCCTACTTTCGGTCCTATCCACGATCCTCTGGGAGGTGTACTCATGCCTCCTAGCTGCTCTCAAGACTGCATCGAACGTCTGGTGCTCGAACTGCTCAACCGACAACAAGATCTCCAAATGCAGCCCCTGCTGGAATCGTGGGCTCCATCGAGCTCGGTTGCACCAAGGTGGGGGCAAACCTACTCAGCCTAGAAAACTCGGTCGCATAACTGTCGACTGTTCTGCCTCCTTGCTTCAAGTTGGTAAATCTAGTCTGTAGGTCGTACCGAGCCACAACATCGAAATACTTCGTCTGGAATCTCTCTTTAAACACTGCCTAAGCAATGGGTGCCACTAATCCCATAGCTTGTGCTGCCCACCAACTGCGAGCCAAGTCCAACAACTGCAGGCGTACCACCGCCACCTTCTCATTCTCGGGTGTCCTAGCTGCTTCCAGAATCACCTCGGTATCCTGAAGCCATGCATCCGCGGCAATCGCATCCTTGCTGCCGTCGAAGAAAGGAGGGTTCAATCGCTTGAAGCTGTTAGCCGCCTGGTTCCCTGGATGTCCGCCTCGGGTCAAAGCATCTTGAACTGTCTGGTATAGGGCGTCACTCCGACGATCCTGGAAAGCTATCAAGGTTCTGATGAGGCCTACTACGGTACCATCATCTGGCTCTACGGGTTGGACGGGCTGAACTGGTGACTCTCCTCCAGTAGGTACAACTCTAGAGGCTACCCCGGAATGCTGGGCTTGATCTCCGGGTTGCTGCTGGCCCACGGGAGGTGCTCCTCCTTGCTGATCGGCAGGGCAGGTACAGTGCCGCTGAAGAAGACGACACAGGGAAACAATAAGGAAGGACCAGGACAGATCAACGATACAAGCATGTAATCAGGGCAAGAATTTCAGGGATTTGAAAATACGGGCGGAGATCAAGGGCAAATACTGATTGAGACATCTATTCGGTAAACCCTCACATTTCTTGATTGACAAGACCTGCATGGGCCACCACTTAAACCGTGTCACACCCCAGAACCAGAATACTGGAGAGCGGGGGCAGACATAGCCAGCTACGTATATTGAAATGGAAACCACCTCGATATACGGTCATGGCTGTCTAGAAATATGAAGGTTTACTACAAGCCAACAGTCTCTTATGGTCATGAACAAGCCTAATGTCTCAATCAAAAGCAAGTAAGTCAGGTCGCAAGATGTATGATCATTAAATATACAATAATAAGGCATCCCAAATATCACATATTCAGCTAATCATGAAGCTAGTCATTACAAAATGTTAGGACTAGCAAGAGTTTAGTCGTACATGATCAACCCTAGGATTTATTAATCATGTTACAGCCCGTAGGTAGACAGTAAGTAAAGTGCATCGAGCTAACAGGTGCTCGTCGGCTAAATGCCTCAAAAGAATAGTTTTACAATAGAGTGAGCGAAACAAAATAGAAAACCCACGCGTAGCCCGGGTTCCTTCTAGTCGCCACCATTGGACTGGAAGCTTGGTAGATCCTCGGGAGCTGCTCCGAAATCTGGCCACACAAAACCAGCTGGGTCAACCCCAGAAGGAGCAAGTGCTACAAGGGGGCCACGAAATAAGAACAAAAGCCAGCAATCAGTACAAGAAAAATCTAATATTAAAACTAGAATTTACGAAAACATGTCAGGATGATATACGACGAGATAACCATGGAACTATTCCTATAGCCAGGTTACAACCCGTAAACCAAACAAGGACCGGGGTTGTAACCCTTCATCTGAACAGAACTTGGTTTTCCACCATTTATCGGTAAGATAATAATGTAAGAAAATCAAGACAGGAAATTTCTTGCATGGGATAAAGACATGACTAGACTGGTTATACCTCATTCAATCAATCACGGCCAAGCAGATCCTACGGCTTACTACTTTAACTAACTAGGGTTATCACAGACCTAATTACTAACAAGATGCAGTGAAATTGTTCCACAGCCACAAGCCCTGCAGACCATCCAGGTTACCTAGGTCAAAAGTTAGGGATTGAATTCTGGTGGGTACATCGCCCGGGAGACAAATGTACCCTTTGGTGACTTAGAGGGTGCAACACGCGACGGTGTGCTAGAAATGTGCCCTACTCGACGGCAGGCTACAGATCCCAAGAGCGCCCAGGTAACAGGATTGCCTGTAGCTGTGCCATCTCTTCATGACTACTGTGTTATTCTAGTTATTAACCTTAATCCATTTTAGTAGGTACTCCTGACAGTGGTACCCAGGAGTTCCATCCTAGACATGATGCAAGACAGGACAAGTGGATTTAACAAGCAAGCAAGAAAGAACCACCCACGATGTCAAGGCAAGTCAAGTTAAGTTAACCGTCGCAACAGCATCAAGATAAATCATGTCAGGGTACTTGTCAGGAGTGCGCCACGACGGGCCACTATCATGTCAGGTTGGTCATGTCAGGAGTGCACCACTACGGGTCACTGTCGTGTTATGCTAGTTCCTTGTCATACTATGCCATGTACAATAGTCATTCCAAACATATTAAGTAAAATCAAGTTCATGACAAAAGGCATAAGGATATAAAATGGGCATAAAATATCTAATAAAATATCAATATACAGGGCTATAGAAAAGCCAAGCTTAAAGAAATAAGACCACAACTCCAAGAGCCAATGGGTTAAGCAAGGGGTCAGGGGAGCAGCGTAGGTGAAAAGTCACGCACGCTTCAGAGAGCAGCGTAGGTGAAAAGTCACGCACGCTACAGAGAGCAGCGTAGGTGAAAAGTCATACACGCTACAGAGCAACGTAGGTGAAAAGTCACGCACGCTTCAGAGAGCAGCGTAGGTGAAAAGTTACGCACGCTCCAGAGAGCAGCGAAGGTGAAAAGTTACGCACGCTTCAGAGAGCAGCGTAGGTGAAAAGTCACGCACGCTACAGGGAGGCTGCGTACGCGAAAAGTCATACACGCTGAGAGAGCAGCGTAGGTGAAAAAGTCACACACACTCAAGGGAGCAGTGTACGTAAAAAGTTACGCACACTCAAGGGAGCAGTGTACGTGAAAAGTCACGCACACTCAAGGAGCAGTGTACGTAAAAAGTCACGCACACTCAAGGAGACACGCTTCCAACAGGAAGCGTACTCAAGCCTGCGTACGCAGCTCTAAAGAGCGCACGTAGCTCAGGGTGCGTAAGCTAAATAGCTCTGCACACTGCTCACTGTCTTCTCCAAACAGCAAGAACACCATGGTTGAACTCAAGGCTACACAGCATCATAACTTGGCCATCTGAACTCCAAATCCGGATTTCCAAAGTTTCAATTTGGGTGAATTGAATGCTCTTCCACATGGAAACATCAAAACCCAAGAAAATCCAACCAAAGTAGCTCAAACCATACAAAATTCGAAAATAGGAAAAACCTAGATCTAGAACAATGGAGACTTCAAATCACAAAATACCAAGACCTAATGTTGATCACCATGTCCTAATCTATCCAATGGACAAGTAAAATAGGGTTCTCATGTGGTGGCAAGGTGCACTTGCCTAGGGTTGGGAGAGTTGTGTAGAGAAGGAGAAGAAGTAGAAGAAGAAAATAAATAGTGGTGGTAATGAAGAGAGAGTGGTAGGTGGGGAATATAAAGAGGGTGGGTTGTGGTGTGTTGAAGGTGGAGTGTAGGTTAAGGTATTCCTATGCATAATAAACCAAATCAAACCAACCCAATCCAAACCAATTAAAATCGAACCATGACAAAACCCAAAATACGAGAAATACCGAAATTCCACAAGTTGAGAAAAATAAAAAAAATACATGCCAAAATCCAGATACGAGTATAAGTACGAAATACAGAAATACGGGAAATGAGGGTGACATCAGCTGATCGAAGAGATCGTCGATCCTCGGCGACGGGTACTTGTTCTTGATCGTGAGGTTATTGAGTGCCATGTAGTCGATACACATTCTGACCGACCCATCCTTCTTCGGTACAAAGAGTATCGGTGCACCCATGGTAAAGAACTCGATCGGATGAAGCCCTTGTTCTGCAGCTCATCCACCTGTTTCTTCAACTCTACCAGCTCGCCGTTGTTCACCCTATAGAGTGCTGAGATGTCGGCTCTGTGTCGGGCACTAAGTCTATAGAGAACTCCACGTCTCTGTCCCTGGCAAATCCTTCGAAAAGACGTCCATGAACTTTGCTATCAAAGGGTGTGGCACTGCTTGCTCCTCAACTGATACTCCACAGAAAACTATAATGCTCTGCTCTGCCTGCTGTCGGGTGAACTCGAACTCTGGCTCTCCGGGTGCTCTGAAAAGAACTCTACCCCCCAGGCAATCAATGCTGGCGTGGTGCCTGCTCAACCAATCTATACCTAGTACGATATCGTAGTTCGGCAATGGCATCACGAGCAGACTCACATCCAACTCTTGGCCTCCTAAATCAACACTTCGACCATTGCAAATATCACTAACGAGGATAATACCACCCCCAGTCGTGATCTTGCAAGTCTTAGGCAACGATTCAGATACAAGGTGGTGTCTAATAGTAGAAGATACAGACACAAAGCTGTGGAAAGGCCCTGAATCGAACAATACAAAAGCTAAAATGGAGTCGAGAAGAATAGAACCTGCAATCAGCTCCCCGATAGCCTCTGCGTCCTCATCTGCCATGGCGAAAGCTTGCCCCTGCTGACCTCCCCTGGCCTGCCGCTGATGCTGAGCGAACCTCTGCTGCTGAGTCTGCAAAGGTCCCTTCTGCTGCACTGCTAGAGCTCTGGCTCCCGCTTCCTGAGCTGCTCGTCCTGAAGACATGGAATACTCCCTCAGCTGGTGCTCCTTCGAACCACATAGTAGGCACCTCCCGAGCCTATTCTGCAGTCATTCCACACATGTCCTGGCTTCTTGCAGAATCTACAACTAACAGGCTGCTGCCTGAGTGCCTGTGGCTGAACCCTCAGCTGCTGCTGTACCTGCTGGAAAGGTGTACAGCTGACCTTGGAACTGCTGGCTGGAACTGCCTCTGCTGATTTTGATGCTGCTACTGAAAATACGACCTCTTGGCCGGTCCTCCGCTGCTGGCTTACTGAGCGTCTCGTCCCCTCTTGAGCCTCAGCGCCAGATCATCCTCTGCTGCTAGGGCACCCACCAGAATCTCCTAAAAAGTGGCACTCTGGTCACTCTTGGTTAAGGACTTGACCTCCTTGACTAACCCCTTCCGGAATCTCCGGGCCTTTGCCGTCTCACTGAGCCCCTCAACAAATCTGCCCAGACGGCAGAACTCCCCAGAATACTCCTCGACAGTCTGACTGCCCTGAACTAAGATCTCAAACTGTATCTCCAGGGCGCCAAGAGCTATGTCAGGGAAAAACTTCTCCTTGAACAGCTTCTTGAAGGCTGCCCAAGTCTGTCCCTTCGTACCAACTCTCGGGTCCGTCTGGTACCATGTGCAGGCTAGGTCCTGTATCTGGCTACCTGCTGCCTTAATCTGCAGTCATGCTAGAATCTCTGTCAGCCGAAAGATCTCCTCGATGTGCTCTATCTAGTCACCCGCATACAGAATCCCCTCAGTGTTGCGAAAGTCCTACGGACGCATCTTTGGAAGTCCTGGATCCCTGATGTCATCGGCTGATATAGCTTTATCTGGGCTGCCTGCGGCTGCACAATAACTCTCTCCACAGTCATCAGAGAAAGCTGATGGGCATTCTCTGTGCCCTGCTGGAAATGAACGGACTACTATCGCTAGGCCTCCACCATCCTCTGAAAGAAGTCGAACAACTGTCCTGCGTCAACTGATCCGGAAGGTGGCTGCTGTCGTAAGAAATTAGGAATGACGGGGAAGGTCTCTATACAGGCGGAGGTGTACCTCAAAATGCAGCAGAAATACCAACCTGAGTTGGCATAACAGGAGCTGCAGTCTCGAGGCCCTGCTGAACAGGACGAGAGGTGGCCGACCTCTCGATAGTATCCCCGGACCAGAGCGATGAGATCGTGTCTTCATAACCATCCTGAAGACAGATCAAAATAAGAAGCAATTACTGAGAATAAAGCAAAAATCAAAGGAGGACAGTTTATTTATTCTAAGGAAAACTTTTAATCAACAAGAATTTAGATGGCAATTATTGGATCGAAGTTTTCATAGGGTGATTGAGTACCTCAAAACTATATCCTACTGCAGGCTGTAGTGATACTCTAGTTCGAATACAACTATAAATCTAGACCTGCATGGACCACCACTAAAACATATCACGACCCGCACCCAATATAGGGGCACGAGAAGTGGGTACGTCCAGCCTACGTCGTAATGTCGGCAGTAGAATGCTGTCCTAGGTCACATATATCTAACAATTATAAGGTACCTGTACAATGTATACGCTCGAATGGAGGAAAATATAGAAATGTACAACTCAATCACAGTGAGGTGGAAAATACGATAAGATAGATAGATATGAAAGTCGCCAAATAAAATACAATAATGGACGAAGTCTAAGAGTCTAAGATAGCATCTCCACAGCATCCAAAATAACAAAATCCTAAGATAAGTACATAATGTATCCAAAATAAGATAAGACAATAAGTAAGATAACTAGTCTAGCTAACTAGCCTAGACTACTGGGGTAATGTCCTCTGCAAGGGCTGGGTCCTCCTAGGAGTCTAGCTCACAGGTGTCATAGGCCTTCTCCATAGTATGTAGGACAGAACTCCTCAATATCATCTGTAATATTTCAACAGGTCCATTTAGGACAGTAACGAGCACAATAATCTCACGCAGTTCATAATATGACAGGATATGTAAATATGCTATAGAGTAAGATTCATGAAACGTTGGAGAATATATATGAAGTAAAAGAGATGACTGTAAAGAAATATCTACTATAAGTAAAGAGCTAACAGTGACTAGTGATGTAGAGTACAAGATAGATATGTGAACGGCTTGAATTTGTACATGATTATTCTATGAGTTTGCACATGATTACACTACTTTAGAATTGTTCACATGACCATTTATACTCCTCCGTATCCCAATCAATACACAAGGATCTAGACAAGTTATGTTATTGTACATGATTTCACATGGGGGCCCATAAATGGGTACAGATAAAGTATACATGAGGGGCTCTGTGAACATGAGAGTACATGAATCACAAGAGTGCACATGAATGGTGAAAGCACCGGAGTACATGATGAAAGTGAAACACACATGACATAACGTAACCCGATGCTTCCGAGGCAGATAACATCTTATGAAGGGATCCATATAGTACCAATCCGTGTTAACAATATGACAGCATCAAGTAAAGCAATCTAGAGCATAAATGTAAATCCTATCAAGTATAAAACGGTCAGAGAATGTACTCGTCTGGTATCCTGAGTATCCGATGAGTATATATGTCCAGACAGAGTAGATGAGTCCTATTTAGAGCAACACAGGTCACAACATGTCCAGAATGGTAATATTAAACTTTACAATGTATTCTATATGAATTCTAGGTCATTCTAGACTAAAGTCAACTCTTGGTCAACTCTAGTCAACTTCACTAGTCAAACTAGGTCAACTAGGCCAATCCTAGTCCAATCAAGTCTCACTAAGCCTAACCATGCCTAGGCTAGCACTCAAACACAATCAAAACCCTAACAAGTTATCATACACAAATACAAACTATGTATATTCATCCTTATACAATATATATATACATGGGTATTCATATAGGCTAGTGCCTAATACACAAACAAGGCACAACTTGGTACACATATAGGTAAGTAGGGGTGAGTATGCGTCAACATTGTTAGTGAGATGAGGGTGTGTGTGTACAGTTCACATATGTATGTGTGTTCAGTGAGTGACATGTGTGTACGAGTGTCAACTGTGTGTGTGTGTTCAGTTGGGAGTAACAGGATGTGTGTGTGTGTGTATCAGTGCACAATGTGACAGGGTGTGTGTGTCAACTGTGTGTATGTGTGAGATAAGAGTGATAGTAAGGGTGACAGGATGTGTGTGTGTGTGTCAGTTCCTGGAAAAGTGAGCTAGGGAGTGTGTGTGTTAGTTACATAGTGTGTGTGTGTATTCAGGTTTCAGTCAAATAGCAGTAAAATGTGTTTGTGTGATTGTGTGTCATATACATTAGTGTATAGTGTTCCCAGGCTTCAGTCAAGCAAATATATATGTATGTGTGTGTATAGATAGATGAGAGTGATATGGAGTGTGTTTGAGTTCATCTGTGTGTGTATTCTCAGATTGTGTGTACAGTAGTGAGAGTGCTCTAATCTCAGGAATTTATCATGTTATCTCTCATTCAAATCAACACACATATATATGTATAACCCCATGTCATTATCCCTATTTAGTTTCAAGTATTAGTGAATGACAGTCCTTCGAAAATCAATCCAATTACAAGAATGAAAACCAAACATACAACCTAAACATGAATCATCATATACCAGTCATGATAACATATCTGAAATTAACATTGAATCATACATTTTGAATCATATAAACCCAGTTATCAGCTATTTACCCGATCTCAGTTCAACCCAATGTCAAGATACCCAAATTCGAAATAAAATTCAAGTAAATCTTAAATCAGTATATGCACAGGTGTCACACAAATGCATACGTGTCAGGGAGATCGTCCACATGATAGACACGAAGTGTCCAAATACAAGAAAGCATGGTATCAGAACCTATTCGTGCATAGGCTCGTGCTGAGGCATCGAGCCCTATAGGACACGACACACTCCACATTGAGTCACGTGCACGTGTCCAATAGGTAGCCCAGGTGTCAAGGTTTGTGTACATGTATCTGTACTGTGTCCACGATGTGTCCTTGTGTGACACGAAGTACGTGTCAGTGGAGGATTTTCGTATGTAATAGTGGAGTGTAATTTTAGTGCACTCGTGATTTCGTGTCTGACATGACACGAGGTGTCATAAAACTTGAGGGGGGTCTGTCAGTGATGGCCCCCACCTCCGTGCCAAGTGGCATGTGTCCACATAGCCTACAGAGGGAGAAATGGGGTTCGGGTAGCAGGGCATCCGAGCGGAACTCTGTGCTGCGTGTCCAATCCAGTTTTGGACACAGCAAGGACACAAAAACTAACTCAGTCAAATACGAAATCAAACCACACCTATAGGGCTACAAATTAGTTTAAACAGAATTCAAAAATAGCAATAAAAATCTCTTTTAGGCATTTCATCAAACACCTTAAAGTCTGCACTGATACGTGTCCGATACGGATACCAAATCGACACGAATTTCTACCAAACTTTTCCTACAACTAGGGGATACCTAGATGGACGCATCTATGGAATAAAATCAAGAATTTAGGGTAATTTGTAGGGATTACCTATAGGGATCCAATCTCCAAAAAAAAACCCTAAATAATGAAGTCTTCTTCCTCAAGCTATGTCCTAATGAGCTCTCCTCCTTGCAAGTTAGCCTCATTCTTCTTCTTCTACTCCAGGTTTGGATTCCAATGCAATAGATTGGGATCAATTTGGTGGAGAAATGATGAAAGAGAAAAGAAATTAGGATTTCCTAAAGGGAAGTTTCTAAAAGAGGCAAGTGGTTATGATGAGACATTATATAGGCTGAAATTAGGTTTAATATAGGCTGTGGTAGCCGGCCATGTAGGGGATTAGGGTTAGGGTTTCATATAAATGGGCTTGAGCCTAAGTTCATAAGTTAGCTAGCACAACCCCTTAGCTATAAGTCCAAAATAGATAACTCACCCAATCCTCTCATGAACCCTAGCCACACTCAAGTCAACTAAGACTAACTTAAGTCACATCAGGGTCCCATACTATGCTAACTATTCACTAAAGTAAAAGTCAAACTCTAGGCTAGTCTCTAAAGTCATAACTAGCAAAAGTCAAAAATCACAACACCAATGCAATAATTAATAAAAGAATTCACAAAAATCAAATAACAAAAATACCCTCAAGACTAAAATGTGGTAGTGACAGGCTCTGACGGTATTTGGATGAAGTCGACGTAGCTGGCAAGCACGACATTTCATTGCATACTTGACAGCATCGACCATCATGATGGACAAGTAATAGCCCATATGTCGAAGTTGATCTTGTAGTCTAGGACGTGGTTGATGAGCTCCGTATGTTCCGTCATGAGCTTCTCGAAGATCTTCAGCTGCTTCTTCGTTTGATAGGCATTAGAGGAGAAGTCCATCGTAGGAGCGTTGGTACATCATTTTAGTGGCCGTATCATAATAGAACCAGAGCGAGCGCCTTCTGACTGAGACTATTTCTTTTGGGACCTTCGAGAGGATTCCATAGACGGCAAACTCAATGAATGGAAACCTCCAGTCTCTGACGTTGATGCTGGTGTCTGTATCGATGACATAAGTTGTCCGCATGCACATATTGTTTCTGGGTGTCACCCCCACTTTTCTAAATTGGAGTATTTTAGTAATTGTGTGATAATTTGAATTTTATTATTTTATTATTAAATTGATTGGTGTTAGTCCTTGATTAGTGTTTTTGGTAGTAGCAGTGGTTTAACCATAGATAAACTTGATTAGAAGGCTAACCATGTGATTAGAATCCTATTTAGCTTATTACATTTCAATTTAGAGCATTAGTCCTTTTTAGGAAACAAATTAAATCATTTTTAGGCTATTTTAGCTCGTGGCTTTTTGGCCTTTTTGCTAATGGGCTTTATATGGATTTAATTGCATGGTGGCCTATCCTAAACCCTAACCTAACCCTAGCAAACCTTATGGCCGGCAAAACAGCAGCCCCCCTTTTATGTGTAAAACTTTGTAGCCGCCAAGTTTCTCAAACCCTAGAAATAGCCTCTTCTTCCAAAAGTCCAATTTTCTCAATTCTCATCCAAATCCATCCAAACGAACTCATTGTGATCCTTGGGAGGAGAGGAACTTGCTAAAGACTTGCTAGCAAGAAATCGGAGGTGTTGGACCGGAAGAAATCGACGTCGACGCGTTTGTAGGCTCGTTTCATTGAGATATTGACTCTCAATAGGTAAACCCCTCTAAACACATGTAAATTTCAATTTTTCTTTGTAGATGCATCCATCAAGATACCCCAGACCAGTACATGTAGTTTGGTAGGATTTCGTATCTATTTGATAGGTGTATCGGACAAGTGTCGGTGTATTGGAACACGTGTTCGACGAAATACCTCTTAGATTCGAAAGTTTGTATTTTTCAATTCCGTTTTCACGAATTTGTTGTTGTGTATATTTAAAGCAACTTTGTGAAGACGGATCTCGATTTGACACATTTTTGGTGTCCAATAGGACACGGACAAGTGTGCACGGGATCCCCGTGCGTGTCCTGCTGCTCGAGTGTCATAACTCGACGCACAGGACACGATTTCACATGAAATTTTATGTACACGTGGGGGCAATCTCAAGCCATGTGCTTCTAAAATTTCATGATGTTTCGTGGAGCGTGCGTGGAGAAATCGAACCTGTACGGGTTCAGCCCACTGTACACGCGCGCAAAAATTGCCGCTAACACAGCCTTGTTCGCGGACACGACACGACGAGTACACAAACCAGGACCATGGACACATAGCCTAAGATCGAGGCTACCCCTATACTCGACCGCGTGGCATGACGTAGCTTGTGTCGCGACCTACGGAGGTCGACACGCGCCTACGAGGCCGCGCACGCGCATACGTACAGCCGTGCACTGTCCTGCAGTCTGAGTGTCATAACTCGATGGTTATGACATGTTTGGCGTGAAATTTGTGCACACATGGGGGCAACCTTTACCCACGTGGTCGTGAAATTTCATAAGATTTCGTTGAGTATTCGCGAAGTTATCACGTCTGCACTGATTCGGCTGACACCGTGCACACGCGCATAGCCCTCCCCGATACGCGTCTCGTGCGACGTGTGGACACGGCGTGGACATGTGTCAGGGTGGTGTACAGCTAGACCTAGAGCCCACCTAGCTACGTGCACGAGCACGAGGCTCCTCGTGCTGCGTGTGGCTTCTATCAAGCGCGACATGTGGCACGAGGGTTTTCCTATGCGCATGCACGTACCCGGGCGATACACACTGATTAGACACATTACGGATACGGGTTCGACCCTGTGAGTACACGGTCATGGCAGACACGTGTATACCTTCGTGTTTGTCGAGTTTCACGAGTTCTAGTTTTGTATTTGGATTTTGGGTATCGAGTTGAGTTTTGAGTATCGGGTTCGGTTTTTGAACTTGAATTGAAGATTGGGTATTCGATTTCCAGTTTTGGGGTATATTCTGAGTTTGTTGTTAGGATTCAGTTAAGATCTCTGAGTTTGGTTTGTAATTAGACCTAATTTTTACATCCAACCAAATATAATCTATATGTATATATATAGTTTCCTTATATATATAGATATCTACATAATATT
>JANAVB010009707.1:0-22353 GCA_029216955.1 Iris pallida
AAAGGATACAATCGTGCTAGCATGTGCAAGCTAAACGCAACATGAACAAATAAAAGGATAACAAGTAAGCTAAGTTACACTATAAATCTAGACTACCAAACCAGCATGCTATCATAACCTATGCACTGAGGAAAAGTTACAAGCTTAAGCCATACATCAAGAAAACTGAATCGAAAAGCATGTACGAGAGTGTGCCGGTGAAGAGCGAAAAAATATTGATACATATAATACGAAACATCAAAATATTATATGATCACTAAGCATACTATCAGATAATATAAAACGAAACAACTAAAGGATTTAGCTATGTCTATCATAGAACAACGCGTTGGCGGTATACGGACAATATGCCCTTTCCTCTAGCAGAGCTGAAATCAGCAGTTCGAGCTCGAAAATCTTGTGATTTCCTTCAATCTTTTACCCAAAATCTAAATGTAACACTAAGCAAAGTTCAGAAATCATCAAATCTAATTATTACAAGTTTCATGTGATTACAACAAGTATTGAAGAAGTTATGATCATTCTCATATGAAAATCTAGTATGATGGGAAGCTCTAATAGCTTAAGAAAACTAAGAACAATAAGAAAACATCATGGGCTCAAGAGCCTCTGTTTAGGGCAAGATTGCACTTGCCTAGTTTTTGAACAATGAAGAAAAGAGGAAGAGGAAGAGGAAGATGTAGAGTCTCTTTCTCCCCAAACTAGCTCTCACCAACTTCTCCTAGCCTCCTTTTTCAGCCTCCAAGAAAAAGAATAAAGAGTGAAGTGAAAGGAGGGTGGAATAAGGGTTTTGGTGAGGGTTTGCGGTTATAGCTAATCCCCCAATCCACATAGCACCACTAGATGACAACCATCATCCCCAACACATTCACCCCGTACTCTTCCACATTCCCCGGGTCATTCTCTACCTAGTCAAGACCCAACAAGGCTTGGTCAAAGCCCAATCACCACACATGGCAGCCAACTGTTGATTTTGCAATGTATCCTGACTAGGCAGTATGCTGCCAATCTGATACAAGTTCAGTTCAGCACGCTTTTGGGGTTTTGGATCTACGTACGGGTCCTAGCCTTCGTCATGACATTGCCACGGGTTGCTACAAGATATAGTGGTCTATATGTGGGTTGGAAACAATTAGAAATCTAAGAACACACTTAGTGTTGTATATGGTCATTAATTCGGTTAACTTTCCACGAAAGAGGAACTCTCGTACGATATTCAAGATATGACCAAAACTCCATGAAAACACCTCAAACATTCCAAGCCCAACACTATCTACCAAATGCTACATCAATACAAGGGAAAGCAAGTATATATCTACTAAGGTGCTACAGTATTATTGTAAATACCGTATTTGAGATGAGGGGTTTACAAATCTACCCTCCTTTGAAAGGCAATATGAACCTCATGAAGTGAAGGTGGAAGAGCGAGACAATAGGCTACATCTCCAACACGCTTAAGGATGTCACGTACCGATGTATCTCGGACTAAGCATTGCCCTTACGCCAAATCTAATGACTCGACGAGTAGGCGAAATCCGAAGGAATATATGGTCTCCGACGTTGAATTCAAGATGCCGACGATGCTGATCTGCTTAACGCCAATGACGATTTTGCGTTTTCTGAAGACGCTCTATGATTAGTCATACCTCCTCGACCGTCTGAGTAATAAATGCAGTGCTAAGAATCTTCCGCTTTCCGATGTCCTCCCAAGCTAATGATGATTGACACTTTCTCCCATATAGTGTTTCAATCGAAGCTATCTGAATGCTTGTCAGGTAGTTGTTGTTGTATGAAAACTTAACCAAGTGAAGGTGATCTTTCCAATACCCACCAAAACCATGATCGAAACATATACTCCAAGTTTTAAAGTGTATGATTTGACTGTCCGTTTGTATGCGGATGATATTGTGCTGAACTTTAGGCGAGTGTTCAAACTCTCATCCCAATTTCGAAATGAGTTAGGCACCACATGTCTTTGTCAGACACGATGTTGAAAAGAACTCAATGTGTCTTGATGATATATATCATGTACATTTCTGCTAGAGACCCTGTCAATTTCCCAACTATGAATGCATAAAATGCACTACATTCATGAGTCGATCCATTATCATCCAAACTGCATGTCGACCAACTGGTGATCTTGGTAAATCGATCATAAAATTCATGACAATATGCTCCCATTTTCACTTGAATAGATAGAGGTTGAAGCAAACCTGCTGAACTCTGATGCTCGACTTTCGCTTGATGACAGATTAAACACCTCGAAACATATCAGACTATCTCCCTCTGTTTGCCATTGAAAAATGTTAAAGACTTTTACTTTTAAACAAATAAAAAAAAGGTACAACTTTGATCGTCAACATGATCTTTTGAGTACAATTCATTTTCTGGGGACGTGTGGCGATGGAGATCAATACTGTTTTTGATTCCTTTACCTCCGTTGACGCTCTGACGACGGTCAAGAGACAATTGCAAGTCTTCAGCTGGACGTCAATTCCGCTCTGTTTAAGTATGTTCTGACTCTCTGGATGTCTGGATCTGTGTTCTGGTGAAGGAATGATCTCTCTATCTATAGATGGTGGAATGATCCATCCATGCGGGCATGTGCGATGCACACATGGGTTTTGACATACAGGAACGCTGCACGCATGACTTGTTGGGCGCATGGGCGCTACGTCCGAAAAGTCTGAACTGAATCTGGTATAACTGTACTGTTGGACTGCGGATGAGCTAACACATGACAGTTGTTGAGATTCGTTTGTTGCTGAGATCATGGGTGGTCAGCACCCGTTGATAAGCATGACCGAGTCAATGACACGTGGCGCGTGTACATTTCTCAAGGATCTCGATTTGTTGAAACATGATAGATTTGATGCGCCGTCTAGGCTCATGGTGTGGGGAATCTCAGCGCATGGCCATTGGGGCGCATGACGAGTATGGACGCATGGCTTTAGGACACATGCGAGGGATAGTGGGGTTAGCCACGTGGCTGAGCACGGCTGTAACCGACAAAATAGGAAATGATGACACCAACATGTGTTGACGTAGGTGTACGTAAGATGACTCTTCGTTTTTCATAAAACCGTCGTCCCCACTGTCATCAAGACATATTCTGCACTGTAATTAAGTGGCGGCTGACATCTGTCACTTAGCATTAAATGCTGATGGGCGAGGAGCCATGTTGGCGCATCGACTGTGGGACGCATCACTGTACCCGGTCTTGTTGTGGAGGCGCATTAGCGGCTATGTGAATGAATGCCTCTTTACCTTTAGCATAATATGATATCATTGTGAATATATATTTTTGTTTATCATAGCCTTAACTGTAGTTCTCTTGACTACGGAACCCTGTTATATCCCACCCAGTGTTATAAATGGCGGCCGCCTAGCCCGCCTAGGCGGTAGACGGCCTTTCTCCGCACCGCTTTACGGTAGGCGGTGGAGTAAGCGGCCAACGGAGGTTGGTGGCATAGATGGAGGTGAGATGGCGTAGGCGGGCGCCTAGGCGGAGCAATACCTAACAAGATATTTTGACCAAAAATATTTTGTAAGCATTATTGGCCTATGGTTCACTTTTACAAAACTAAAAGTTTATAAATATTCTTTCTACAACTTAGTTATGCATGGAATACCCTTAAAATATGCATATTATGCAAAAAACAGTGGTAAAATAGTAAAAAATGTTCAAAATGTATCGAGCGTCTAGGTGGCGCCCAGGCGGTAGGCAGATTCTCTCCACCGCACACCCGCCTACCGCCGTTTAGAACCTTGATCCCACTACTCTGGTTGAGTTGTGAAGGGAAAAGTCTGAAATATGAGCTTTGTGGAGGTTTTCTTATATCATATTCGAAATAACTCAAACAATTAGTTTTTCAATTAAAGAATTTAATCCCCTATTTTGATGTGTCATAGTGTATTTCGGAGTGCCATGGCATATCCGATATGTGTGTCCTGACACAACACAGACATGACATAAATTTTGCAAGGTTCACGGTATCAGTATCGGACCCTTCCTATGAGTATCAGTATCGGCAGTTATCGACAATATCGACATTTTCAGATCGGTGTATCTGATTTTTGGTATCAGAAAAATAATAATTATTAATAAATTTAGATTTTTTTTTGGACATTTAGGCATAATTTTAAGTATTTTCTCTATTTTTTCATAGTAGTTTTCAAAGTGAATAAAATAATAGTCACTCTTGATGATTTGTTTACGTACGATACATAAGTTTTCTTCATTTACATCCTTTTACAACCTTACTATGCTTTTACATCCTTGCTTATTAGTCTGTTTCGTTCAATTTTGTTTTGCCGCAAATTGACTAGGAAAGAGACCGCCAATGTCAATATCGAACAATATCTATATCGATCGGTATCGGATCAGGACATGCCAAACTGTATTGGTATCGGTTGTATCGGATCAGTATCGTCCGATAGTGCAAACTATGGAATTTGGAGTGTCATGCATCTTAGATAATAGTTGTAGTAGTGAAAAGTACTGCAAAATATTAGTAGTTACTGCATTCAATATATATATATATATATATATATATATATATATATATATATATATATATAGAATGCAGTAACTACTAATATTTTGTGGTATTCTCCTGAACTGAAGGGCACAGAAACGGGGAAGTCTGCTTCTTACAGAGGATGGTGCACTTAATTGGTTTTGCCAACTCCACAAGGACCACAACATATTCAAGTTCAACAATACGGCATAGTCAGCTTGCTCTTTGTCATTAGGCTCAAAATGGTACTTCTTCTACGAGGGTTTTGATGAATGTGTGTCAAATTGACATGATATATAGTCTATGCTATAATATACTATAAAATGATCTTGTAGCTATTTTCCTACAACTTTAACTTCTTTTTCTTCGGTAATAAATATTGTATTAACCATATCTATTGAGATATTTGAAGGGAAAAAAAACAGATCTAGTTTGTGTTATAAATGCCAGTCATTTGTAAGTCATAACAAGTCAATGCCCCCTATGTCCATGCTTAATTTGATGCAGTTTTTGTCTCATCCTTCTTATTTATCCCATTTTAAGGTTCGCAATATCGGTATCGGAATCGGTATCGGACCATTCCTATGAGAATTGGTATCGGCGATATCGGTAGTATCGGCGGTTTCGGATCTGAGTATCGGATTTTTTTTGTATCGGAAAACAAATAATTATTAATAAATTATTAACATTTAAAAAATATATCTTATACATTTAGGAATAATTTTAATTATTTCCAGTGTTATTTCTTAGTAGTTTGGAAACTAAATGAAATAGTAGTCACCCTTACCGATTGATTTACATGCAATAGATCAATTTTCTTCTTTTATATGCTTTTACAACCTTATTATGCTTCAAACCCTTGTTGATGTCCTTTTTTCCTTCAATTTTCTTTGCCAAATTGGTCGGAAAAGAGACCCTCAATGTCAGTTTCGGGTATCGGTTGGTATCGGATCGGGACATGCCAAACCTTATCGGTATCGGCCGTATCGGATCGGTATCGGCTGATACTTTAAACTATGTTAAATTTAAGCCACTCTTGGTACATATAGTATTGCCAAAGCGTTGAGTCCATCTTCATTCACCCACCAAAACTTGTGTGGATGTTCACCGTTCCATTCAAGGCTTGCCACGTGTGAAACTAGTCATCAACAAAACTTGTCCGGATGTTCACCATTCCACTCGAGGTGAAAACTAAAGTGGTTTAAGTTTCACACGTGGCAACCCTCGAGTGGAACGGTGAATCATCCACACAAGTTTAGTTTTGGTGGGTGAAGAAAAATGGACTCTGATGCGTATTCCATTCCTTGTATCTCTGGGTTGTTTTTGATGCATATGCCCCCATGTGTGCGCTCATGTTTGATGACTCTTTTCTTGTATGTGCAGAATATAATGCTATCGATATTATATCAAGAGGAGGGATAAAGGAATTGTGTGTATATCAAACCGAGTCCTCAAAAGAAGATATGCTCAGCCTGGCGAAGAAGGCCTTGAATTCCGAACCCGGCATACCTGGCAAAGATTGACAGATCATGACAGTAGGAATATATTACAAGGGACATTCATTTTGTATGGCAATTTGGGGTCTTCCAGATTTTGGTGTCCTTATACGATTGCATAGCTTGCACATGCTCAAAAACGGCCCTGGGGCTAGAAGTATCGTATTTGTAACTAATAGTAGATCTAAGAGATTTGACAACTAATCAACTCTGGACTTGATTAGCAACCCTATTCCAATGGCTGCACAGTACTTTCATCCACACCAGGACTTGAATACTCTTTTTGATCAGGAATTCTAGAAGCCTAATGCCATTTCTAACTGTCCCACTTGCTCATCAAGTGACACCTGGTGGAGGTCTGTTAACTGCTTCACTCTCTGTTGGTTCTTTCCACCAGGACAGCCTGCTAAATTTTCAATGTGATCCCTGGAGTTGATCTGCCAACCATAGAAAAAAAAATGTATGTAAAAAAATATTTTTTTCTCAGATTGGATGCAAGTGATGTCATTGATATCTTTGTTAGTAGATTTCTTTCAATTAATATATGTATTTTAGTGTTACTGTCATCTTTGTTAAATTGAAGATTCCATAACACAAGTTCAGACAACAATATGGGTGTTTTCTTATCACATCAACTGGTTTAAATATTACATACATATTTTCTTCATGTTGCCTGGGCTCTGGCTGGACAGCTCTTGTGGTTGTGTACTGTATCACCCACCAAGCAATTCTTGTTTGGAGTGAATCTTGCTAGTGCCGGGGCACAATTTTTCGATGGAAAACTGAGAAGATGAAACAATTGTAAAAACAATGTTTCAACGCAACACTTCTAGGATGGTTGTGCAAGTTTAACGAAGATCTATGAATATCTCGTTACATCAGCATACGATATTACAAGAATCTAAGAAGGTTTCGTAATCCACAGTAGGAAGAAGATGACAGGCGAATGATGGATGAATATCCTGCTGGGGTGAATGATCACCGTTGCTCAAAGCTATATTCGCCCCCATACGAATAGCTTCCAGGAACCAGCAAGTTCGTCGAAGAACTTTGGAACACTTCCGCTCTTCTGACTCCTCGAATCGTACATGGACTCCCGTGCAAAAGCAACGCTGGTGCAAAGCTTCTCTTCTCTCTCACAGCCTCTGTTTACTTGTGTTAAGAAACACTTGTAAACTTTCGTAACTCTATGTATATGCTCTGTGTATGTTCTGTGTATCTGTCTATGAGAGAGAAGAGACCTTTTATAGGTTCGAGTAGCAACTGTCCGGTTAGCACAACATTCGGGACGTGGTAATAACCACTCCGAACGTGCAGTAACCGCTCAGATCATGCACAGGCACGATCTGAAGCAAGTTGCACACCTCGCGCACCCTGCGTGCCTTGTACACCACGTGCTGAACGCACACTGAGCCACTTGCGCCACCTGTGCACCCTGTGCCACCTGCGCAACTGAGAGCACACCTGTGCGCGCCACTGGGCGCGCGCCTGGGCCGCGCAACCTGGGCCGCGCAACCTGGGCTGCGCACCTGGCCGCGCAACCTGACAGCGCACCTGGCCGCGCAACCTGGCCTACGCAACGTGGCCGCGCAACCTGGCAGCGCGCCTGGCCGCGAAAGTGGCTTACGCAACGAGCGCAACTTAAGCGCACTATGCGCCTAGCGACGATGCTGACGTGCTAAGTACAAAGTGCGCCAACAAAATGCCACATTACGCCTCATGAGCCCATGAGCCCATGAGCCTGAGTCCGAGTCCGAGTCGCTAAGCCCCTACGGGGCTTAACTCCCATGGAAATAAATTTCCCAAGAGCAAAAAGCATGAATGCTTTCAATTGTTTATTTAGCCTTTTTTCCATTAGAAAAATAACCCCATATGGCACACCCATGTGCACCTCCACACCACATGTGCATCTCTAAAATAGCATAGCTAATATATAGAGATACAACTCCTTTGGCCTAGCTGATGTGGGACTAAAATTCCAAATAAAAAGGCCAAAACCTAACAATCCCCCACATATCTCTATATATGGGTATAAGTGTTCCCCAAAGTAACTGTCCATCATGCATTAGGAGAGATGTCACTGACGACCTGAATCTCCCCGCATGGGTCAAACAACCGACTATAATACAAGAATGGACTAAGCCTTGAATTCTGCATCATAGCTGAAATTCTTCACATTCACATAATGTAGTTACATGTGTTTATGGCTTGCACATTAAAGGCCCTGTGCCAGCCTGGTTTCAGTGTATAATTTTGGGCGTCGACAAGTTTACCATCAAGAGACGGCCTGAGATCTTTGTCCATACACTATAGGTGAGTTCATTATAAAGAGACATGGCATGAAGCGCATTGCGCTTCCCTTGCGGTGCTACGCCGCTATGACATGGCTTAAAGCCGAGGCCTTACCCTGTACCGGGAACCTCATCGTAGTGTCATACTACTGTAGCATGAGGCAACCGCCTCTTTGTAGTGCCAAACTACCCAGCATGAAGTCTTAGGCTCCCTTGCGGTGTTACGCCGCAACGACATAGCTTGCAAGGCCGAGACTGTATCCCTAACCGGGTACATCATCGTGGTGTCGTGCCACTGTAACATGAGGAACTCCTCCTCTTTGTAGTGCTGACTACACCCCTCTTTATTTTAACATACAACATTAGGCTAACTGTCTATTTGCGGTGCTACGCCGCTGTGACTTAGCTAGCAAAGCCGAGGCATTACCCCATGCATGGGAACCTCATGGTAGAGTCACCCCACAGTAGCATGGAGTTTTACTCCTTATAGTGTTGTTCTACCGCGCTTTTTGTAAAGCACACCAGACATTCGCTCTGCCTGAGAACTCATTAAGGCATTTAAGCCAACCTTCCCACAGGATCCGTTTTTCGCAGAAAACAACAGTAGACAACAGTGGTTGTAGGTCCGTAACCTCTCTATGCCCAATAGAACATGTACCCACCGTTCCTGATATTCCCTTGAACCAAAAGCTAGATGCCTAGTAGATTTCTCTTTGAACTATTAGCATAAAACTTTATGGTAGGAATACAATAATACAATATCTGAATGCCTTCAAGCCCATTTTACAAGCTGTGTCGTCAACCAGCTGGCGCTTGAGGCCCTTGGTGGAAGGATCCGCCAGGTTCTTCTGACTCCGAACATCAATTACTGCAATTACATCTCTCTTGATATGATCATGTATTGTCTTGTGCTTCAACCGCACAGTTCTCTTCTTTCCGTTGAAGAGGTCATTTGATGCCACCGCCGCATTCGCCTGGTTGTCGCAGTATATCGGTATCGCCGGTATTAGCGCCCCAACCACTGGAAGATCATACATGAGCTCCCGAAGCCATTCTGCTTCCTCGGCTGCGGTATCAAGTACAAAGAACTCAGATTTCATGGATGACCGCGAGAGCATAGTCTGCTTCTTCGACTTCCACAATATAGCAGCTCCACCCATTGTGAAAATGAATCCCCTGTGGACCTCTCGCTCTCCACCTCTGAGCACCAGCTGGCATCACTGAAGCCTTCCACTACCGGCGGATCTCCGCTGTAGTACAGTGCATATGTCTGAGTCTTCTTGAGATATCTCATAACCCGTTTCACAGCTTTCTAGTGTTCAACACCTGGGTTACTCGTGAAACGACTCAGCATTCCCACGGTGAAAGCTATGTCAGGCCTTGTGGCAGTAGTAGCATACATCAAACTCCCGATTATGCTTGCATACTCCAGCTGCCTGACGATTTTTCCTGAATTAGGCTTCAGCTTCATATCACACCTGTACGGCGTATCGATCCCTGGAAGATCCCGATACCTATAACAAGTGATCATTTTCTCAATATAATGAGACTGTGACAGCGCTAGTCCAGTGTCTGTCCGGATGATCTTGATCCCTAAGATCACATCAGCTTCCCCCAAGTCCTTCATACTGAACTTGCTCGAGATGAATTTCTTTGTCTCCGTGACACAACCCATATCCGTACCTAGGATAAGCATGTCGTCCATGTACAGACAAACGATCACACCTCTTCCATCAGCGAACTTCGTGTAAACACACTTGTCCATCTCGCTGACCATGTAGCCATTTGACCTTATAATTTTATCAAATTTCGCATGCCACATCTTGGCAGCCTATTTAAGACCGTACAAAGATTTCACCAACTTGCAGACTTTGTCTTCAAGACCCTTGACGACTGACCCCTCTGGCTGTTGCATGTAAATCTCTTCGGTCAGCTCGCCATTTAGGAAAGCCGTTTTCACATCCATCTGATGTATCACCATCTTATGTATTGCTGCAAGAGCAATCAACATTCTGATGATGGTCATCCGGGCTACTAGAGCATACGTGTCAAAGTAGTCAATCCCCTGCTTCTGAGAAAATCTCTTGGCTACCAACCTAGCCTTGAACTTATCAATAGTTTCATCTGCTTTCATCTTCTTCTTGAAGATCCATTTGCATCTGATGGGTTTCGCTCCCTTGACTTTCAGATTGTCAGGGTCCTTCTTCTTGCTGTGGAAAGCTGCCTGCTTTCCCTTTGGTTCCTTGGTTTGAACCAGATTGGCGTTATCCAATTGCTTGGACAGTGCGTCCACCTTCAGTTGAGCCCGCATCTGGTCCTCAACATAGATTTCCTGCAAGATATCTTCAAGGTTGATCTCAAGCTTCTTCATATGCATGTTTGCATAGAACTTACTCTACCCAGCGGGAAGCTTCGAGACAATTCCTCCAACAACAAACTTGTCGGGGAGGGACATCGCCTCGTCTTCCAGCTTCTGTCGCAGCTTCAGGAATTCCTTCACCTACGGCAGCATGGACTTCTTGTCCTCAAAGAGCTATTTGTGATATTTTTCAACCACAAATATCTTGCTCATGTTCTTGTCTTCTTCGTATAGTTTCTACAGAGACTCACATATGTCTCTGGCAATAGTTTTCTTACTGTAGGATTCTGCTAGGGAATCCTCCATAGCATTCAGGATAAACAGCCTGCAAATGCTATTCTTCCTTCTCCACTTGGCATGAAGTTTAGTAGTCGTAGTGATTGCGGCAGCAGATCCAACATCTGGAACAGTACGTTCCTTTTCAAGAATCACGTGATCAACGTCTCTGAGTTGAAGAGTGAGATAAACCTTCCTCTTCCAAACTTGATAATGCTCTCCATCAAACTTTTCTAACTTACAAAAGTCAGTATTGAGGAGTGAAGCATTAAAGTTTTCCATCGTAGCTTTGAGATTGTTAGTGCCGGGGCACAATTTTTCGATGGAAAATTGAAAAGATGAAACAATTGTAAAAAATGTTCCAACGCAACACTTCTAGGAAGGTTGCGCAAGTTTAACGAAGATCTAAGAAGATCTCGTTACAGCAGCATATGATATTACGAGAATCTAAGAAGATTTCATAATCCACAGCAGCGAAGAAGATGACAGGCGAATGATGGATGAATATCCTGCTGGGGTGAATGATCACCGTTGCTCAAAGCTATATTCGCCCCACATGAATAGCTTCCAGGAACCAGCAAGTTCGTCAGAGAATTCTGAAACACTTCTGCTCTTCTGACTCCTCGGATCGTACACGGACTCCCGTGCAAAAGCAACGTTGGTGCAAAGCTTCTCTTCTCTCTTACAGCATCTGTTTACTTGTGTTAAGAAACACTTGTAAACTTCCGTAACTCTCTGTATATGTTCTGTGTATATGCCTGTGAGAGAGAAGAGACCTTTTATTGGCCCGAGTAGGAACTGTCCGGTTAGCACAACATTCGGGACGTGGTAATAACCACTCCGAACGTGCAATAACCGCTCAGATCATGCACAGGCACGATCTGAAGCAAGTTGCGCACCTCGCGCACCCCGCACGCACTAAGCCACTTGCGCCACTTGCGCGCCCTGCGTACCCTGCGTACCCTGTGCCACCCGCACAACTGAGAGCGCACCTGTGCGCGAAACTGGACGCACAACCTGGGCCGCGCACCTGGCCTGCGCAACGAGCACAACTTAAGTGCACTATGCACCTAGCGACGATGCTGACGTGCTAAGTGCAAAGTGCGCCAACAAAATGCCACATTACGCCTCATGATCCCATGAGCCCGAGTCCGAGTTGCAAAGCCCCTACGGGGCTTAGCTCCCATGGAAATAAATTTTCCAAGAGCAAAAAGCATGCATGCTTTCAATTGTTCATTTAGCCTTTTTCCTATTAGAAAAATAATTCCACGTGGCACACCCATGTGCACCTCCACACCACATGTGCATCTCTAAAATAGCGTAGCTAATTTATAGAGATACAACTCCTTTGGCCTAGCCGATGTGGGACTAAAATTCCAAATGAAAAAGGGCCAAAACCCAACAAATCTCACTGAGATTAGATCTGCATTACATTACATGCATGCATGCATAACTTATTATTGAAGTTCGTACGATAATGTCTGAATCCCAATTTCGGATTGTGGTGTTTGGATTGCAAGAAATGCTATAACTGCGGCATTAGGAGGAGAAAGTGCAGGTGGCAGGGAAGAGGCTTTATTATACTTTGTGCCTTTGTCTAGTAATTCTAGGCTTTTTCTAAGGGCACAACATCTTTTGCTAGGGACTAACCCTTACTTGGGGCAGCCCAAGAAGGTGGAACTTTTGCTATGGGCTGCCCACAAGTTGCTAGGGGGTAGCCCAACCCCCCAAACCCACATTTTTATCTCATTTCCCCTCTCTTCCAAAAGCTCTCCAAACCCTAAAACTCTTCTCCACCACTCCTCCACCACTCCATTTCAAATTCTTCCACCACTCTATTGCAAGAGAGGACACACAAGTCGAAACAATCATCGGAGTCTAGGTATGTTCTTCCCTAATTTCTTCTACATTTTTCTAAAAAAAATTCCAAATCAAAGAATCATTGTTAATTCTCTAAAAAGTTTTAATAAATTAGGTTTAGAATTACTTTAGGGTTAATGAATGAATTTTGTCGAACACGATAATTCGCGCACATTACTTGAAACCCAAACCCTAGAACACGACAAACGATCGTGTCGTTGTGGACGTTCGGCTGCTACAGTCGAGCGTGACAGCATTAGGACTGCCATGGATGTGGCAGTCCTACTCTAAGTAGGATTGTCAGACTCTCTGCAGTCCATTTGTGAAAGAGGACTGCAGGGAGTCTGGTAGTCCTTCTTTACAGTAGGACTGCCACATCCCTGGCAGTCCTAATGTTGTCTAAAGATAGGAATAAATATTTTGCATAACATTATACACTATATTAGGGAGGTATTCTAATGTTGTTTGTTGATTATATTAATTTAATTTTAGGTAATCCATCTTACTAATTATATTCTCCTTGCAGGTTCTCCGTGATGAGTATTATGATTATTGATAAGGCTGGTAGTCATGTTTTGTTCCAGATGCGTGCAAAGATGGGCTTGAACTACTTGGTTCTTGGCTAGCTCTTCAGTTCCTCATCTGCTGTAAACAGTAACTCAAAAGTGCAGCACTCAGCACATCATTGAAGCTGCAATCGTGGTTCAACTAGTTCATTTAAGTTAATTGTTTGTTGCTGATCTTTCATACGAAAAGCTGCTGTTATACCAAACTTGTTCTTGTTTATATAAAGATGATAGCTGATGGAAGGAATAGCTGAATGTATGTACGAATGTTACTCATGTTGTCTATTGGATGAAGGTTTTGCTGCTACATGTCAATTATTACACTTCTTGTAGCAGTTTGCTTAACTATGTGGATATTGTTCTTGATGCTTTACAAGCATTATAGCATGTACACTTATCTTTAATTATCATAACTTTGGCCGGATCTTATGCCTTCATGTTTTGAATCAAATGTATTTTGTGGCATGTGTTTGAGTGACTTAAGACTGCTGATCTTGTGCCTTCATGCGTAATCAAATGTATTTTGACCTATACTGCTGATTCCTATGGGGCCAGACTTCCAGTACAGATCATGTTTATATATTAATTACATGCCTATTTCATGGCTGTATTTCTTTCTGTATACCGAGAATAAATGTAAGAAAAATGCATGTTTGTATCAGGATTGCCACCCTCCTGGCAGTCCAACACTAATGTAGGACTGCAGTGGCGGAGCTAGCATTAAAAATTAGGGGGGGCAAACTTGAGCAACACCTTGACCTAAATATCTATAGTTTTCCAATACAATTATAGTACCAATTCTTTCAAATTTGATAGGGACAAAAGTACAACAGATATCGAAGACAGATAAACAAAATAATTCAAACAATGAAATCAAATTAAGTACTAATATGGATGAAAGAAATAATGTTTTGCAGAAATTCAAGATTTATAAAGCTTACCTAATTGTTTCAAAATGAAGCTTTTCCTCGGCACTTCCCTAAGGAGTCTCAGCAACCTGGAAAAGAATTTCAAGTAACCCAGGTCAAGAAAGCAAGCAAAAGCAAATCTAGAAGCATTTCAATCGAAAAGAATTTCAAGTACATATAGAATAGTAAGCATTAAGTTGTGGGTCATTCATAGTTTGCTCAAATTAGCACCAGTGCATGCTCCTTCATCAAATCAAATAGAATAAACTCTCTAAGAGGACTCAGTTGCTGATAAAGATGAAATTAGAATTTTCCAATCAATGGCCATCATGTAAACTCTCTAAGAGGACTCAGCATACTTTGCATTTCTGGAGCTTTTTCAAGGACTGTATTTGCAACATTAACATTAATTTTGCCATCATTTTTATCAGTTCAATAAAATTTTCACGGTTTCTCGAACCAGGAGACTCATCATGGCCTCTAAAAGCACAAGCTTGAAATGCAAGCCAACGAACGCTCTCAATGGTAGCCTTAAGCCGTAACCTGTTCTTTTGAATTTTTTCAGAACTTTGAGCGTTCATTACAATGTTAATGTGTCGAGTCGGATCTGCCAAATCTTGTATACCTCTAAGTGCATTGTTATGTGGTGAAGTGGGCTCTCCTACATGTTTCAAAAATGCACAATTATCTCCATCATTGTTATGTTGTTGGCTTGCATTTGGTGGAATATATTCTGGCCCAGAGAGAGAGAGAGAGAGAGAGAGTCAGAGAGGAAAATGATAATTTTTCCTTTCCAATTAAAAAAATCGTAACTTTATTACCAGTGACAGTCGGATGTCCTTCCGAAAGCTTCAGAAATTCTTTCTTTGCAAAAAATCGTAGTCATTGCTATTTTCCTGTAATATTTTGGTACACAGCAAAAGCTCAATTTTTAGGGCAATCGCTCAATTTTCCACACATAATATACACAACAAAAGCTCAATTTTCCGCACACAATAAAACTAGAATAATATTGTCAGCAATTCCGATATATTATATATATCACATGGCAGACAAAAGACAAACCATTTTGCAAGGAATGTGAGCCTCAGTTTGACATTCCGTAACAATAGAAAATGGAGATCTCACAAACAATTTTGACAAAATAAAATTTAAAAATGAAGAGGATACACTATACAGTCTTAGACTCTTACATACCATTTTTAGGGGCCATTTTTGCTCCTCTGCAGCTTTGCTCCGGTGCTAGTAGCGGGCGCAACTCAAAGTTGGGCGGCAGGCGGCAACAGCTGCTATGGTGTAATTGCTCATTTGCTCGGTTGCTCTCGTAAGCTAGGGTTAGAGTAAGTTGTTTGGGGCGGACTGTGGAGGCCGAATGTAAATACCATATGTAAAAAAAAAAAAATCAAAACTTTTTTTTTGGGCCGGGCTACAGCCCACCCATGCCAATGTCTGGGCTCCGCCTCTGTAGGACTGTAAAACCCTAAATTTCTACTATTTTTTTATATAAATTTGGTACTGATTTTTTTTATTGTACGTCGTGCGCGAAATTTTATTTTTCGTAATTGCTCGACGAGTGCGAATATGTGTGAGCGTACATATTTTTTGAAAAACATTTTTCTAATTTTATAGTTTCAAAATAATATATATAATAATTATTTTTAGCTATGGTACCAAAATTTCCAAGTTTATGATTTTATTTATGAAAAGCCTTTCATTTATACAATAATAAATAATATTCTTATAAAATGGTATACTAGAAAAGTATATTTATGTAAATATTATTTGTGCATACATATATATTTCATAATTATTTATTAGTTTACTTTTAAATAATAATATAATTTTCAAAATTATTATTATTAGTATTTTTGGAAAACATATTTTGAAATTAATGTGGCAATTTAAATTGGCAATTTAAATCTTAATTTAATTTTATGGATTTATTTAAATAGTTAAATTAATATCTATATTTGAAAGTTGATTTATCTTAATGGATTTTAAACTAAAGGATGGAATTTAATTAGATTTAAATTGATTTAGATTTGGATTTAAAATTTATTGAATTGATTTAAAGTAATAGATGAATTATCTAAAGGGGATTTAAATCTCCTACATCTTATCGAATTTGGATTCCTCAACCCTATAAATAGGGGAGCCTCCACATTATTCTCTCCACATTATTTCTCCACAAAATCCACCAATGTGAGTGCCTCGTGTGTCCAACATCTCCCGTGTCAGCCGTGACGGCCTCGGGTCCGACCGCGGGTGTCTTCCCAATATCTTATTCCAAATTTTTACACGTACATGTTCACATCTTTCGTGTCGGACAAACCCCGACACAAACGAATTCCTTAAACTATCCCTAGTTTGCCCCGCCTCCTGGCTCTGCTCGCACCACTACCTATGCCCTCGTCACTTCCCGATCCCACGCCAGCCTACCGCCCGACTCTGTTCCCTGCGACCACACCACTAGCCCAGCTACCACCACAGTAACCAAATTCTCCACCAACACCACCGTCGGCCCATACCGAGCCCCGCCTGCGCAACAACCCATCACCACGCCTGCTGCCCTGACATAACTGCCCTTACCACCGACAGCCACCCGACATTGCCGCACCCACGGTCGACACCACCACCGTTGCCGATACCGACCGAACATCCCCACATCCCCGGCCAGCGCCGTCCCAGCCACCCGCCGGACCCTTCGACCCCGACTAAACCACCATCCGCGGCCACCACCACCGCCGCCACGGCCAGTGACGGCTGGACACCACCACCATCATCAAGTGGTGCCACCGCACCCTCCAAACCCACTAGAAACTCAAAATAACTAAAACCCAACTCACCTTGTCGGGCATCCCGATGCCATGACCCTCCCGGCGTCGGCGAGCTCAACTTCTCGCTCCGGCAGAGGACAACCGTCTACAGGATAGAGGACTTCTCGCGCAGCCGTTGCTGTCCCCGTTCTCCTCCTGCCATCTTGCTCGGACCAGCGCCAGTGATCGTCCGCCTTGCCTCCGCCTTTTCTTGTCGTCGGTGCGACACCCCATTCCTCTTGGATCTCCGACCCGCGTCCCGGAGTAGCTTTTCGGTGTTCCTCCGCCGGAGTCGACGGCTCCGACCTCAGATACATAGACGGCGTCGACCGCTCGTGACCAAGCCAGCACTGTAACCATCTCTGCGTCGGGCCACCGAAACCCCTCCACTCACCTGAGCTCCTCTCCCGCTCCTTCTCTCTGGAGACGTACGCTCCCTCCGCCGCCTCCTCCGGCGCAGCGCCCCACCACACGCTACCCAAGCTCCTTCCGTTCTCCGCTCCCTTCTTCTTCCTCTCTTTCTCTCGATCTCCTGCTTTCCCTTTCCTTTTTTGATTTTTTCTTTTTCCTTATCCAAAAATTAGTACTCTCTCTCCCTTCCCTCTTTCTAAAACAGCAGTAGCTGTCTTGAAGTTTGGAGGAGAGGGAAGGTTAAATTTTCATTTTATTGTATTTTTCTTAACTATCTATTGTATAATTTTAGTAAATAGTAATTATGATCTTACATGTACATTATTTACTAAGCAATAATACAAATTGTTGATTACATATTTATTTTGCAAATTATAACAATAGGGTTTTTGTCTACAATTATTTCAAATTTATTTTTAGCCTAAAATATGTGTAGATCTTATTATTATTAATTTAATCATTAGTATTTTACTAATATTACTTCTTGTAATAAAAATATTATTGTATAAATTCTATTTAACTAAAACACAGTTTTTCTTACCTACAAGTTATAGTTTTAACCCAAAACAATTTTTTCGAGAATTTTCAAAGTAGTTATCCAAAATTATTTTGACCGTAAAGAAATAGTTTCTGAAACAAGTTCCTAAATATTTGCAAATATTTATCTAAAATTATTTTGGAGATATATTTTTCTATCTATAAAATTTATTTTGACAAACTTATAGTTTTATCTTAAAACGACTACCAACTTTTCGGGTACGTGTTTGAAAGCGTATTTTGACTAATAATTAGATTCAAAATATAATTGAGTAGTATTCATCTAAAAATATAGTTTTACTAATAAGATATAGTTTTAAATTACCATATATATTCTAGTAGTTATGTAAAATATTTTTTTCTAAGCAAAGTATTGTTTTTGACCTAAAACGATTTTTACTAACTACCTAAAATAATAATTTTGAATGATAAATTATATTTCTTTTTCAAGGACTATAAGTATTTCTAAATCATATATTTTCTTATTTATCAAATTTCTTTGGTTATCCTTCCATCCGTGACTAAACCCATTATTCTCGTTTGCTCACCAAATTTGTACTTTTTTATGTCGACTCTAGCTAATTTGACCTTTCTGGACCTAATGGAACTGTATATGGCACCATCAGAGGTCACCTTGTGTAGTTGTTACCCGAAGTCGCAGTTCGTGCCACCTTGATCATCGCAGCACACCAGGCGTCTTATCAGGTAAGACACCTTGCTATTTGCTGTTTATTTATTTAGCTCATATTTCATGCATTATTCATTATTTCTTTATACAAAATAAACTGTGATACATGACATAACTTGTTAGAACTTACGGTTCAGTTATATTTCCTGTTAGTATTATTCTTACACATTAAACCTAGATTTAAGGGACCACTTGGTGTTGTATTCATTGGCCTTGACACGTCGTACCACGAAGTTGTGTGTCGCATGTAGAACACGGACGTGCGTGATTGGCTGGCCACCAGTACGTACAAGTCATGCGATAGGATTAACCGCTAATAGAATTGCATGCTAGTTTGACTTAGCGGTTATAGAGATTTACTGTTGTGGATACAATATAGTACGCATTGGACGGGGAAGACATTTCCTTAGCGTATGGGCTTCGATGCACTTTTCCTTGTGATCCGGAAGCTCCGCTGGAGATACGGGATTGATGACCCATGATTACTGACGGTCACTGGCGTTCTACGAAACGTTATGCTCTTATTGATTGGGCCTCTGGTGCCCCAATGGGGGACTATGCCGATCCTATTTTAGCCAGGGCCCATGCGTAGGGAGGATTGTTCTTAACTACATTTCACTTAGAACGGTTAGGCGCCTTTATCCGTTAGGTACGAGTACTTTTGGTTTGGATACTTGTATCTGATCGTGGCTTGGAACAATAACTTGTCGCGGATTAGTTTGCCACATCTTGTCCTTGTTTGGTTGTAGGTGTGGCTTACTACTCCGATGAGAAGGTATTGAACCTTGTTGGGGTCCGGATACCATATTGGATTCAAAGCATGGAAAGATACGTCATCGTGAATTAGTTTACCATCTCCTGTCCTTGTTTGGTTGGGGGGATGGTAAGCTAGTTCATTATGTGTGTATTGGACCATGTTATAATTTATTTTACTTATTTATTTGAGCAATTTATATTAAGTTATATTCGCATGATATTATGTGTCTTGTTACGTCCCTCTGAGAACCTGGTTATCTCTCCAGGTGTGTGTTCATGTCTTTCGCAGGTGTTCTAGCCGTGGCCATGATCATCTCTATTTCTTCGAGGATTATTGCACTTTGATCGTCTTCGTTTCGCTCGCTAAACTCTTTCTTTTGTGATGTATTTTTTTTCATAGTTGGTAGTAGATTTGTCTTCGCCCAACTACATGTACTAATAACAATTCATAGTTGATTATGATATCTTTTATTTTATTTTGTGTGGATGAGATTAGTCATGGTTCTACTGTATTTTTCAGCTTACGTATATTATTATACGGCTAGCATGTCTACGTTCCTAGTCCTACGTATTTTGGGACTGGACGTTACATATTTTTGTGGTAGCTCATGCAGGTAGAGATAAATTGTTTGGTTACTTTACCGTACCAAGCAAGCCTGCATATAGGATTAGAGTATAGGATCTCATCCACATACTTGACCTCTTTCCTCAATTCCATATTCGAACTACCGCTCGACTCATCGATTGCATCTTGCTTGATTCCTTCCATCACTATTCTTATCTTCCCTTCGTGCTTGCTAGAGGTTAGGAAGGTTACCCCTATTAGATAAACATATTTCCATTGCCCCAATACCATAAGTTTAACTCCTTTAAGTTGGGTAGAATGCCTTGTGACCTAGCAATCCCTTTGTCCTTGTGACCTATATTCACAAGTTTACTTAGATTCTAGAATTTAGAGGACCTAACCCATCTAGTCAACCAAGGATTTAGACAAGAAGACTATAGGACGACTGTATAGAGACCAACATAGGATATGACTTGGAATCGTTTAAACTAATTCTGCTTTCTTTCAATCTTAATCTCGCGTGCCTATGTTTTTTTTTACTATCTAAACTAATGATGCTAATGTAGCCTAGTTTTTGCAAGCTAATTCCTTATCGAGCTTGATCAAGGCATATGCTATTGAGCGGCCGCTCACTAACATATTGTCTAATCAGAACCGGTGCATGATAGTCTGATCAACCAAGTGCACTTTGGTTCGCTTTTGTCTATTATTCTACGTGGATGGCACATAATTAAACTTAGCCTTTAGAATCTCATCCACGACTGCCTTGACAATTCCTTTAAAATGATTCGGTCGACTTTGAACCACGTATTCGTACTCGATAATATCGTCATTGAACCCCTTATTGCTTTCGCCTTCACCTATTTTAGAAGGACGAAGGCGTTATACTAGAACTTCCTCTAGCCTTCCTATCAATTATGACCATTATCACTCGATGTTGCTATATCTTCATCCCAAACTACTCGTCCATTTTTCGACCATCTAATCGCTTAAATTAGGTGTGAACTTAATTCGTTCTTTTAATCGTGCCATCAACCTACTCTTAAGAAAGCCAATATTCTAAATCCCTAAATTTATTTCTCTTGATACCATGCTATTCTTTATTATAGGTTATCTTGTTTTAACCTTAATCCTTGCTCATTTTCCTTCTTGCGCTAACCCATGATTATCCTCGCGATTATTGAAATCACGATTACCTAATGCATCTTTTGGTTGAACGTTGTGAATTGATTTTTCCTCATCGCTACCCCTTTGTGCCTTCTCACCCCCCTACTAATTCTTAATTTCGAGGACAAAATTCTTGTAAGTTGGGTAGGATGTAAAACCCTAAATTTCTACTATTTTTTTATATAAATTTGGTACTGATTTTTTTATTTTTGTATTGTACGTCGCGTAGTTGTATGGTACGTCGCACGCGAAATTTTGTTTTTCATAATTACTCGACGAGTGCGAATATGTGTGAGCGTACATATTTTTTGAAAAATATTTTTCTATTTTTATAGTTTCAAAATAATAAATATAATAATTATTTTTAGCTATCGTACCAAAATTTCCAAGTTTATGATTTTATTTATGAAAAGCCTTTCATTTATACAATTTAATAATAAATAATATTCTTATAAAATGGTATACTATATAAGTATATTTATGTAAATATTATTGTGCATACATATATTTCGTAATTATTTATTAGTTTACTTTTAAATAATAATGTAATTTTTGAAATTATTATTATTAGTATTTTTGGAAAACATATTTTGAAATTAATGTGGCAATTTAAATCTTGATTTGATTTTATGGATTTATTTAAATAGTTAAATTAATATCTATTTGAAAGTTAATTTATTAATGGATTTTAAACTAAAGGATGGAATTTAATTAGATTTAAATTGATTTAGATTTGGATTTGAAATTTATTGAATTGATTTAAATTAATAGATGAATTTTCTAAAGGGGATTTAAATCTCTTGCATCTTATCGAATTTGGATTCCTCAACCCTATAAATAGGGGAGCCTCCACATTATTTCTCCACAAAATCCACCAATGTGAGTGCCTCGTGTCTGTGTGCAACATCTCCCGTTTCAGCCGTGACGGCCTCGGGTCCGACCACGGGTGTCTTCCCAATATCTTATTCCAAATTTTTAAACATACATCTTCACATCTTCCGTGTTAGACAAACCCCGACACAAACGAATTCCTAAAACTATCCCTAGTTTGTCCCGCCTCCTGGCTCTGCTCGCACCACCACCTCTGCCCTCATCACTTCCCGATCACACGAGCCTACCGCCCGACTCTGTTCCCTG
>JANAVB010009708.1:0-19937 GCA_029216955.1 Iris pallida
GCTATTTGGATATGTTAGATAGCTATCAATCATTTACAATGGAAGTTGTGCAATCTCTTCAAACAGAAGTCTCATTTGAGCACCCAAAGGATTCATATCGTATTGTTCCCGCTCGTAAGAAAGGCGAGAATCCAATACTTTTTAGTAAAAGATCGGAACAACGATTCAGCTATACGGATGATAGCAAAAGTAATGATACGGGACATCTTCAACTCCGTCGTTACAGTCAACAATCAAAAGACATCATCCGAAATATGGGTTATGACTTCAAGAATGGCCTCAATTACGGTAAAGGTCGAAGAATTTCTATTCGTATGGCTGTTCCGAAAGGAAAGTCAGAGATGTACTACAGTAGGACCAAAAGAGGTCTCGGATATGCTTCACCTTCGGTATTATCCCCAGCAGCTTCTGAATCCGATAGTGAAGAGCGCTCTAACTCTTCTGATTCTAGATCATGGGATTCTGACACCAGCATCGGTCAAGTTCATCGACTGACTGTATCTTCTAACATGGTCTCCGTTGAACTTCCAGAAGGCTATGACGAGGATATTGAAGAAAATCCTGAAGCAAATTCTTGGGCTCAACGAATGGATACCCAATGGAAACTCCAATTCGAACAAAAGGAACCTCCTACTAAAGATCAATTTGTTCAAGTTGATGTAGGAGAGAGCGGATCACCTCGTCCAATATTCATCAGCAAGAACCTCCCAGAGGCAGATAAACAGGAGTTAATTCTTCTTATTAAATAATACATTGATGTCTTTGCCTGGAGCTATGAAGATATGCCAGGTCTAGATCCCAAAGTTGCTACTCACAAATTGAACATCGATCTTGTCGAATGCAAAACCGGTCAAACAGCAACAACAGCATTTCAAGCTAGAAATGATGGACGCAATCGACGATGAAGTCAAGAAGCTCATCGCTTGTGGCTTTATCCGAGAAGAGCAGCATCCTGATTGGGTAGCCAATGTCGTCCCAGTTCTAAAGAAAATCGGCAAAGTTCGAGTCTGCATCGACTTTCAGGATCTTAATGAAGCCTGTCCAAAAGATGAATTTTCTCTTTCTATCACGGATGTCATGATTGACAATACTTGTGGGTTCGAAAGAATATCTTTTATGGACGGATTCTCCGGATACAATCAGATTCGGATGAATCCTGAAGATGAAAAACATACTTCTTTTCGCACTCCTCGTGGAGTCTACTGCAATACTGTTATGCCATTTGGTCTCAAGAACGCTGGTGCAACATACCAAAGACCATGAGTACTATCTTTCGAGATCACCTGCGCAAGACTGTCGAATGCTACGTTGACGATATTGCCGTCAAAAGTCGTCTAAAGGAAGATCACATCCAAGACTTGAGAACTATCTTCAATCTCATGCGCCAACATCAACTCAAAATGAATCCCACCAAGTCATTCTTGGGTGTCTCTAGTGGCAAATTTTTCGGCTTCGTCATTACCTCTAAGGGTATACACGTGGATCCCGAGAAGATCAAAGCCATTCAAGAGATGCGTCATCCACGCAACCTAAAAGATCTACGAGGATTCCAAGATCGACTTGCGTACATCAGGAGATTCATTTTGAATCTGTCTGGACGCTGCAGACCCTTTACTCAGCTAATGAAGAAGGGTGTTTCTTTCGTTTAGACCGAAGAATGTCAACGAGCATTTGATAACATAAAGCGATATCTCATGAATCCACCAGTCTTGGTGCCACCAATCTCTGGCATACCATTCTTAATATATGTCCGTGCTATGGACCATTCATTGGGTGCTTTACTTGCCCAAAAGAACAAAGAAGGCCATGAACAAGCCATCTACTACCTCAGTCGTACTATGATTGGTGCTGAACACCGTTATAGTCTGGTCGAAAAGGAATGCCTAGCTCTTATGTTTGTTGTTCAGAAGATGCGATATTATATCATTGGCCAAACTATTCATGTCATATCCCGAGTTAATCCTCTTCGGGTACTGATGAAGAAGCCTAGCACACTCAATTCTCGGCTGGCTGCATGGGCCATTTTGCTAGCCCAATATGACATGGTATATGTTCGTCAAAAGTCTGTCAGAGGTCAAGCACTGGCAGATTTCTTAGCAGCTCATCTTGTTCCGGAGACATCTAAACTCTATGACGAAATTCCTGACGAGACATTGGAATCTAATACAATCTTTGAAGAATTTCCTACTTGGCGTCTATTCTTTGACGGTGTATCCAGGATTGGACCCAATGGTGCTATTGTTGCAGGAGTTGGAGTTGTCCTTGTTTCTCTAGACGGGTCAGCTATCCAAAGAGCATACTCCCTAGATGAGCCTTGCTCCAACAACGTGGCAGAATACAATGCTCTACTCATCGGCCTTCAGCTAGCCAAACAACTTGACGTCGAGTATCTTGAAGTCTATGGTGACTCTAAGTTGGTTGTTAACCAGGTTAGAGGGACTTATGAAGTTCGCCATCAAGATCTAGTGCCTTACTTTGAAGCGGCAATCAACATGGCTACATCTTTTAAAGCCTTCTTCATCAAATATGTACGTCGAGCTTGTAATACTGAAGCAGATGCTTTGGCTAATCTTGCAGCAGTCTTAGCCACCCTATTAAAAGACAGCAGGTGGTGGTTATCTCTAATCGGGAATTGTTCTGCGTCGAAAACAATCGTAATATTGAGTTCAGTAATCTTACTGAAGTCAATGTTATCAGTGAAGATTGGAGAGCTCCCTTCATCGACTTCATGGTCCATGACATACTCCCTGAAGATCCTAAGGAGGCTACGAGTATTCGTCGACGGTCTCTACGATTCTACTACAATCAGACCACCAAAACTCTCTACCGGCGAACTTATGACGGCCTACTCTTGCGCTGTCTTGCTAGTGATGAAGCAAAGCAAGTATTGCGTGAAGCTCACGACGGTGTCTGTGGAGCACATCAACCCGGTCCTAGACTACAGGATCGCATCCGACGCATGGGTTATTACTGGCCCTCTATGGTATCCGATGCCATCGAATATGCGAGGAAATGTCGAGCTTGTTAAATCCACGCAGATTTCATTTATCGACCATCAGAATTTCTTCATCCGACTGCTGCTTCCTGGCCTTTCGAAGCTTGGAGCATGGACATCATTGGTCCCATCAATCCTCCTTTTTCTAGAGGACATCGGTTCATACTGGCAATAACCGATTACTTCTCGAAATGGACCGAAGCTATACCATTGGCTGAAGTCAAGACCAGTAGCGTCATCAACTTTGTCAAACACCATGTCATCTATCGATTTTGTGTACCTCGACGAATCATTCATGATAACGGACCTCAATTCATCAGTCAAAAGTTCACAAGGTTCTGTGATGATCATCGAATTGACAATGTCGCTTCGACATCCTACAATCCTGCTGCTAATGGCTTAGCTGAAGCTTTCAACAAGACTATCATCAAGCTCCTCAAGAAGTTTGTATCTACTAACAAATGAAACTGGAGTGAAAAGCTTGGAGAATGTCTTTGGGACTACCGTACTACGGTCCGTAACCCTACAGGCTGTACACCATTTTCTTTGGTATATGGCTGTGAAGCAGTTCTACCTCTGGAACTTCAAATTCCGTCTTTGAGGATTGCCATCGCCAACGAACTCACGACAGAGAACAACGATCTTCTCCGACTTCAAGAATTAGAAACGCTCGATGAGAAGCGGCTATTGGCTCAACAGCATATTGAGTTATACTAAGCCTGCATCTCAAAGACTTTCAACCGCAAAGTTAAGGTCAGAGCCTTTCAGAAAGGAGAGCTCGTTCTAACCGTCAGACGTCCTATGACTATGACTCACTCAAGCAAAGGCAAGTTCGATACGAAGTGGGAAGGTCCATATATTGTAAGCAAAGTCTTTTCAAATGGAGCCTATCGACTCACAGAACTAGACGGTCGGATTGCAATGATGCCCATCAATGGCAAATTCCTCAAAAAGTATTATATGTAAATATAACAGACAATGATTGTAATTATCAGACAAGTTCATAAATAAAATTCAGTTTTATTTCATCCTGAATGATAGTACATAATATCAAGGAAGATCAATATCATCCTTTTCAAAATTTGGACGCGGGCCACTACCGTTCTTATCAAAGACATGATCAGCGAAAGATTCGAGAACATTCTTACCTGAACCCACCAGGAACTTGCAAGCAGCCATTCTCATAGCTTCTTCTTCTTCAGTCTTCCCTGGTTCGAGAAGAAATTCCAAGATATCCTTCGCCCGCTGCCATCTGCTTTGGTTGATCTGGCTCGACTGAACGTTCTTCAGTACCCGCTTCCACCTTCGGGGCGATCTCAGCCTTCTTGGATGCATCTCTAGACAACATTTTTATGTTGAAAAGTGAAAGTGACCATCCCATCTGATTTTCTGTTCTATTTATAGACAGAGAGTCGTAAAACTATGAAGCAACACATTCATCTGACGGTTTACCCGTTCATTCATCACATTCATCTGACGGTTCGTCCGTTCATCATATCCCTTCGACGGTTCGCCCGTTCATCACATTCATTTGACGTTTCTCCCGTTCCTCATATTCATTTGATGGTTCACCCGTTCACACATCATCCGACGGTTCGTCCATTCACACATCCACTTGACGGTTCGCCCGTTCATCACATTCATTTGACGGTTCACCCGTTCCTCATATTCATTTGACGGTTCACCCGTTCACACATCATCGGACGGTTTGTCCGTTCACACATCCACTTGACGGTTCGCCCGTTCATCATCCGACGGCTCGCCCGTTCATTATATTTATTTGATGGTTCATTCGTTCATCCCGACGATTCATTTCGTTCATTTTGACGAATCATCCAGTTCGTTCTTATCAGCAACTTGTCATCTTTGATTAAGTTGTCTATTGAAATAATGATATTCAATAAATTATATTTGCCACGTCCATATTACCTCTGAGCAGATATAAGTAATATGATTATTTTCCAGAATCAAGAGATATATCATGTCTTGTACCTCTGAATATATTTTCTATCGCTATTATTTATATCTGAATAAGATATTCAACAAATAATAGAGCCACAAAAATATCTTTTTATTGATCAAAGATGAAAGACGTTACAAAGACACATATCATGAAGAACAAGAAGATACAAAAGATCTTTCTACTCAGCCGGTGGTGTCATCAAATTGGTCATCTGCTGCTTCAAGATTTGTAGTCGCTCTTCACGAAATTCCATCACTCGTTTCCTAGCTTCTTCCATCCCAGATTTATCATCGAAGGTTGGTAGGGTTACTAGTCTGTGAGTAACTTCAGCTTGGTGAGCTGCAGCATATTCATCTCTATCTCGAGTCAAAACACCAAGTTGTTAAATTGCAGTCTGATATTGGGTAGCTTCATCCTCCAGAGTTAATTGAGCAAGTCTCAATTCTTCCTGTAGACGGGCAATTTTCACTTGTAATTCAGTAACTCTTCTTTCTTTCTCTTCAGCAACAAATGCCACTGTTTCTACCTTGGAATTGTACTCAGCGGACTTGGCAGCGAAAGTATCCAAGAGAATTTGGAAGTTAACTTTCTCAACCGCGGCCTCTTGAGACATCCGTTCGAATTCAGCTTGCACCAGAGGCTCTACTTCTTCCTTTTTTTAGCTCTTTATAGCTCTTAACTGAAGTCTCCAGCTCATCTAATATGTGATCAAGGAAAGTAGCCTGAGCTTCATCACCTTGGCTGCGGATGGCATTAATCAAGTAAGAGGTTGGACCTCTAACTGTATAGAAATCAGCTTCTTCCTTCTCTATCACCCTATCTATTAAGGGTCCCAATGAATTAAAAAAAAGCTGGTAAAAGAGCTGATGACAAATTGATTGGTGGCCAAAGCACCAGGAGTAGCAGCGACTCCTGTTGATGATGAAGCAGTAGGACGTTCAACCACTTGGACGGAAGGCTCTTTAAATAAGGGAGCTAAAGTAGAGATGGTTGCTCCTCCCGGTTGTTCCTCTGCAAAAACAGATAAACTTTATCATTTTGTCTGTCAGTTACAGCTATTGAAAAGATCAAAAGTGAAAGCAGTCTTACCATGGCTTGGTTCAGTGATAATTCGGCCATCTGCTGGCCCAGATTCCAGTCTAGCAGAAGTAGCTTCAGACATTACTGCCTGGCTACTGCCTGCCTCGGAGCCACCTGACAAATGACGACTGCTGCTAGCTATCATCGTTACAGGTACTATATCCGTGCATACTTGAGGAGCTGGAGAAGATTCAATTTCTGCATGGATCAAAGATAGAGATGTCAGCTACTAATCTATGAAAAGAAGATTGATAAATTCATTTTTTACCTTTGGGATCAACAGTAGGAGTTTCCTCCAGGGCCACTTCCTCATTTGCAATCTTTTCGAAAGATACCTGCACCTCAACATCCTTTTCAGGATCCAGGGTGTCATCAGCTGCTTTGGAAGATATATGGACTTCAATGTCCTCTTCAGGATTCTGTGTATCATCAACAGCCTCTGATGATGTACTCTCCTCACTTTCCATATCTCAGGAGCTTCCTCGCTGGAAGTAGCAGCGGTATGAGCGGCATCTTCATGAAGACCGAAGTCGTAATCATTTAATGCCTCAATCATTAGACGATCCTCCTCTTCGCAGACTGTTTCTGGTGTGACAGGAAGCTAAGTCGTTTCTACCGCCGGTGAAGGAGGTCGTAAAGCTTCATCTTCCTTAGGTTCTGCAGCTTCCTCCCTTTGTGCAGCCTCCTCTCTCTGTTCAGTCTCCTCTCTCCGCTCTGGACTAGGCTCAGAGACAGAAGTAGGAGATGACATAGTAATCCCAGCAGCAGCATTCACCACCACCGAGGACAGGATCATCTTCTTTCTCTTTCTAATAGCCTGCTTCTTTCTATAAAGAGGCCTTTCTGGGCTCTCCACATCGACTACGTCAACCGACTTTGGAATAGAAGTCGGCGTGGTTGCCTCTTCTCGTTGAATTGACTCGGCCAGCTGCTGAGATTGTGATCTGGTAGTAACTTTCTCTGGTTGATCCAGGATAAGTTTCTTCTTTGCAGCTGGGGAAGAAGGTTCGTCAATCCTTCTTTTCCTCTCTCTGGCCGGAGATTTAACAACTTACAGAGAAATTCTCAGTGGTTGATTTACTTCCTCAGGGAAGTTTGCTTCCCTAGAAGCTTCCAATGGATCATCTACCGGTTCACGTTGTTCATCATTTGCTGGAGCTAGTGTAGCAGTTGCTCCTTTCTTCAGACGTGTCACTGTTGCAAAGCTATCCACCAGACTGAAATTCTCGGCGAAAGTGTTTGCAGCTGTGTAGAACAATAAATACGTATATAACATTCTAGGGCCATTATCATTCTTGTTTGGCATCGAGAACACTGTCCTAGTGTCTCGAGCATTGTAGTAGGCCCATGCTCTGGCACCATCAATTAGATACCCCTTTCCTTGTAGGCAAGTTATAGCGTTGCCTATATGGAATTGGTGGTAACCAAATTGACGAACGAAGCGACTCGGCAGATATGGTTCCAGATAGCACTCCTCCTCAAATCTGTATACCAAATGGGATGGTCTGATCGCCTTCAGCCAATCAAAAGCTGCTCGACCCAGTGGTTTCCTCCCAAGGTCAACCAGATTTGTTGCCATGAATTCGTAACCAGCTGGAGGAGCAAAGCTATAAAAATTCCATCCCTTGCCAAGGTTCAGGGCACGTCTGCAGTCCTTCAGACTAACGTACACCCACTTGCTCCTGGAGAATCTCCGAAGAAAGCTACCACCAACTGCTCCCATGTCGGGGTTCATCAAAGATGGATGGTGCAGAAGCAACCATCCGAATAGATAGGTGTAGGGTAACTCCAGTCTAGGGAAGTTCCCCTTCTCACCCTTCCATTTGATCATGGAGTCGACATACAGACGAAGACCTACATTTATTCTATAGGTCATCGTTGATAGCAAATCCATCCGATAGCCGAAGACTAACCGGACGGCAGCGAAGAGTACGTCACGGTGGAAGCGGTCCACGGCACTTGCTCCGGGCACGACGAATCGACGGAGCCAGTATGTCAAAAATCCTGCCAGCTGGGCTTCTTGTGACATGGACCTGTAGCCCATTCTTATAAAGCTTTCAACAAAATCTCCGGGCTTGAGCGGAGGGTATTGGTGTTCATCAGTAACTCTGATATCCATCTTCTTATTCTCTTCCATCAGTTTTATTACTTCACTGTGGCTGAGAGATTGAAAGAAAGTTGGGTTGCATGAGTCATGATCTTTGGTCTTTTTCTCAATGATATGGTTAAGAAAAAGATACGACAACCACTTCGAGGAATAACATGTGCCGGAAGAGCCGCTCTTGTAGTACAGGGTGCATATGTTATAATGGCACAGTAGTTCGTCGAAAACTGCCACCATCTCGTCATTTTCCCGACGTTGTCTATCTAACTCGTCGTTTGTGGGAACATACTCCTCATAAGGGAAGTCTCCCGTTGGTAGGCATGAGATATACTTCATCTCATGGAGGGCCAATCCCATCTCCCCGCAGGTCGTCATGAACGTTCCTGTCCTATAGTTATACCTCTCCGCCAAGGCTAGAAACAGATGAGGGTTTGGGTGGAAGCCATACACGGTACCATATACCGCATTATAAAGCTTGATCTCTTTAAGTTTTTCTTCAAACTGAGCCAATACCCAGTTGGCTATGCAGTTCCACCTCCTGTTCTCCGGGTTTACCAAACCGGTCAGCCGGATGTCCTGATCCGGATATCTGCCCTCCGCCTTTGCATACTCACTAGCAAAAATTGTTGTCCTCACCGGCAGCAACAAAGACGAGTTCTCTGGAGGAATACAGCCTGGCTTCAACCCTCTGAGTAAAGTGATGTGTCATTCAGAAGAGCTATAGAACACGTCTCTATTGTTTGGGCCTTTCTTGACACAGATCTTTCCTGTCCGTGCATGTTGAAGGGGAGTAATGTCCCAGTCCATCCTCCTGGGATGGCTTGCATGAGCATATCGTGCTAGAGGGAGGCATCTAGCAATGTCTGGTAACATGATCAGTTTCTTTTTCCTTTGGAAAGTTCTCTGCTCAACACGGGGTCTTGGTTGAGAACTCTTGTCGATGGCTTCGCCAAATAGGAACATGGGTTTCTTGTGGGTGATGGCGTCAGCAGACTGCAGGGGCTGTCCATTCATCAGACTTAACAAAGTATCATTGTCCTGTGCTATCAAAATAGCTTGGCGGGAGGATGGCAGAGCATATTGTGGGAAGAGCACATGGGATAAATCTTCTTTGAATTCCGGCTCAGCAAGGGACCCTGCAAATATTTCATAATCAGGATCCTCTCTGATGTTAACTGCATCAAACAGAAAAAATAGAATTCAGTACAAGTAAAATCAAAGATTCTGTCAGCAGATTGTGCAAGCATCAGATTGCGCAACCATCAGATTGTGCAACAATAGCTTCTATGTACAAACTATCCAGTGGCGCCAACTCATCCACTTGTGCAAGCCATCAGATTGTGGTGAATAACCTGCGCAAAGTATCAGTTTGCGCTGGATAGCCATGCGCAAATCAGCAGACTGCGCTGACTTTTGCCAGCACGTTCTAACCGATTGCGCAAGAAAATAATCTTCATAAAAATGAAGATTATTGGTTTTGTGCAACCGAAACCCTAAACAGGGTAGCACAACGTAACCAAAACTCCAAAAAGAGATCGGTTTGAAGGTGTAGCAATGACGAAGAACCCTAAAAAGGGTTTTCGATCGGATGTCTACCTTGTAGTGCTGGGTGAGCCACCTCATGACGTGAAGGGCGCGGCGCAGCACGAGTCGAGGACTCGGCGGGGGCCTTCCTTTTTTCGGTGGCGGAGCGCTTTGGAGCCATGAAGATCGACGGGAAGAAGAAGAATTAGGAAAGCTCAGGAAGTTTTCTCTTTTGAAAGTTCGAAAGCAAGTAAAGAATGGCAGAGAGAGAATGGAGAACTATTTATAGTTTTCAAGAATGAACAGACTCCTCAGATTACGCCAGATAAATAGGAGCTAATTCCTCCGATTGTGCAGACAGATCATCATATGCGCAACTTGATTTTCAAATCAAAATTCAAAGTATTTCGAAGCTTTGACTATTTTTCAAACTTCGAAAACTTTGAAGGAGGTCTTGTAGGTCCTAAAAATTAAGTTGCACCCATCAACAAAGTCATGAAAATCAAATTATACATCCTTCAAGTGAACTGCACAGAAGACCGATTGTGCAATAATTCGATTGTGCAGGTTGAACTGCGCACACATCCAAGTGCGCATACTGACGTGGCCTCATCATCATTACCTGACAAAGAATCAGATCTTCTGACAGCACGAAGAACGAGGAAACTGTTCATTTATCATGCAACACAGCGCTCGAGGACAGCTGTACATGCAGCACAATCTGCCTGCAGCGCAATCTGCCTGCAGCGCAATCCAGTCCAGCACGGTCCATCCTAGCACAATCCGAAGCCAGCGCAATTCAGTTGGCGCATTCCATCACTACCACTGAAAAAGTACACGTGGCCTTCATGCCATCAATGACTCATTACGTGGCAACCGTCTGTATACGATCATGCGTATTTCAATCAAATGATGCCATGTGTCCAATACAGTTAGCCCACGATCAAACAACTGCCAGCGCAGTCTGATGTTGCACAATCCAGTGCATGCACAATCCAGCTTGCGCAGTTCAGAATAACTAAAAGTTAGTTATTTCCAGAACTCTATAAATAGAGTTTCAAGTCTTTATTCAAGGAGATCAGACATAAAGTTCAGAAAAATCAGAGAGTTCAGGAGTTCTTGCCCAAGTGCTGCTGCATTCTTCAGAAGCTATCGCCTTCAACTCCAGATGCTATCGTCTTCAAAGTTTACATCGTCCAAGGGATAAAGCGATCGTCTTCAGATCAGATTCCTATAGTTGTACATTTCCAGAATTCTTGTAATCTTTTTTACAAAGTTTGTGAAATAAAGAAACACTTTTGTTTTTGCAAACAGTGGTATGGTACCAAATCTTGATGTCGAACTTCGTATGTGCCTCTGACCTGATTAACAATCAGCTTAGAATCACCATATACTTTGAGATATTTAATATCCAATTATTTGGCTAATTGGAGTCCAATAAGCAAAGCATTGTATTCTGCTACGTTATTAGAGCACGACTCATCTAAGGAATAAGCCCTCTGAATAGCTAATCCAACAGGTGAAACAAGAACAATTCCCACTCCAACGACAAGGGTGCCTCCAGGTCCAATTCTAGATGCTTTGTCGAAGAACAAACGCCAAGTAGGAAATTCTTCTAAGATCATATTTGATTCTAATATTTTGTCTGGAATCTCGTCATAGAGTTTAGATGTCTCGGGAACAGGATGAGCTGCTAAGAAATCAGCTAATGCTTAGCCTTTTACAGACTTTTGGGGAACATAGACCATATCATATTGTACTAATAGTATGGCCCATGTAACAAGCCTAGAATTGAGCGTACTGGACTTCTTTATTAAGACTCGAAGAGGATTAATTCGGGAAATAACATGAATAGTTTGGCCGATAATATAATGTCTTGTCTTTTGAATAATAAACATTAAGGCTAAGCATTCCTTTTCTACCGGACTATAATGATGTTCAGCTCCAATCATCTTCCGACTAAGATAGTAGATGGCTTGTTCATGACCTTCTTTGTTCTTTTGAGCCAGCAAAGCTCCCAGCGAATGATCCATCGCCCGGACACACATCAAGAAGGGTATTCCTAAAATCGGTGGCACTAGTACTGGTGGATTCATCAAATATCGCTTTATGTCATCAAATGCTCGTTGACATTCTTCTATCCAAATAAAAGATCATTAGTTGAGTAAATGGTCTGCAACATTCAGATAAATTTGTCACGACCCGCACCCACTGTGAGGGTACGAGTACGTAACAGCGCCCAGCCTACGCCGCAGTATCGACGGTAGAACGCTGTTCTAAGTCTCTAACTAACCATCAACTCATGCAGTATATAATGTACTCATCATGATCAACTCCGAACGGAGGACAAGTATAAGATATGGTATAACTCAATCATAGTCTAAGCACGATAAGATAACACAGGAGAAATCTAAGAAATAGAAGACAACTACTATAATAATAACAAAATCTCAACAATCTTAAATACCACACAAGTCTCAAATCTAATACAACAAGTTCTACAAGAAAACAGATGCAAGTCTACTAAACTAAATCCCGATCACTCCTGAGTATCAGGGCCAAAGGTAGCTAATCCCTCGTCAGGTCCATAATGAGTAGGGCAAGTATCCTCAGGACAATCATCTGTAAAATTTCAACAAGTCCAGTCAGGACAGGAACGAGCACAATCTTATCTAGAAAACCCAAGTAAATGACAGAGAACTATAAAGCAGTTATAGACAGTTATATTGATGAATCATGGTAGTTTTATACAGGTGATGATATAGAGAACAGTTAAGTACAAGGAAAGGAAAGTAGCTAAACAAGAAGGGAAAACATGACAAGCAAGACTGTAAAATAATCTAGCTGAACTAGAGTAGCATGATATAAGTCCAGACAGTATAAAAGAGTCATGTGTGAGTCCAGACAATATAATCCAATACTAGGTGATTCCAGTACAAGATGAGTCAAGTATAAGGTGAGTCCAGTCAGTGATTAAAGGTTCCAGGGTGAGTCCAGCCTATACTCTAACAGTGTGTTTTAAAATATCGGGATCGGTATGTGAGCGGCTGTAGGTAATACGGTACACCACACACTCGGTCAAGTATAGGATGACTATCATTCCAGTATAATTCCAAGGGAGTGGTTCCAGTATTTGGGTATGTTTACATGATATTCCAATATTTCCCCGCCCAGCAAGTACAAGTGAATCCATAACCCGACACGAAAATAGGTATAAGTCCAGCCAGTACACGAATAGTTCCAGTAAATGATTCTAGGGTGATTCCAGTAGGTGGTTCCAGAAATAGAGGCCAGACACGAATAAGTGAGTGTCGCATGAAATGGATCCAGTAATATCAAATCGTGTTTGTAATATAGAATCAAATAGAACTAGCTACAACTGAAGTACAGTAAACGACAAGTAAATGGAAGAACTATCAGAGAATGTACTCGCCTGATACTCTGAAAAGAGTAGTGTAATATCAGATGTCTATACCGGAGTCACAATGTCCTAAACAGAGGAATACAGGTCATGAAATATAAAATACAAGAAAAATGAAAGACACAATACAGTCTACATGATTTCTAGGTCAAACTAGGTCCAAGTCAACTCTAAGTACTTGGTCAACATCTAGTCAACATTTGGTCAACTAAGTCGAATTTGAACTATGTTCAATCTAGGTCAATTCTAGGGTTTAGTCAAATATATTCAACAAGTCACTTAGGCTGTTGGGTCAACATCTAGGTCAACCCTATAGGGCTAACTCATAATAATCCATAGGCTAATATATCTAGGATACCTTAGGATGCCATATAGGCTAATATGTCTATATACATATTACCATAATACTATCACCTATAGTCCTAGGCATATATCCCTCTTATGTAACACATGGTGTATTATATAGAAATCAAGCTTAACTATACATCACATCTATACATAACATATATACAATATGTGAACTCTCAAACAAACAACTCACACTATTCCTCACCCTCTCAAACCATGTGGCCAATGGCCCATGCCCTCTCCTGGACCCACATCTTAAACTCTCACATAGACTCTATTTGATACTCTAAGCTAATCAAGCACACACTCACAAACACTCAACCATATCACAGACACCTATCCTTCCTATAACTAAACACTAACTTAATACCAGTCTTAGGCACTAGGGACACTATCACATATCTAGTAACATGGATCCCCCTGCTCACTACTGCATTTACAGCCAACAGGGTATACTGCAGCAGCTGTTGTTGCTTGGCAATTGCCAAACGCATGCAGCGAACTAGCTGGCAGTTGCCTACTGCTATTGCTAAAGCCACTGCCTGCTTCTGTTAGCTACTGCAATACAAGTAAGCCAGGCCAACCATGGCCAATTCCCTCTAACCCTCACACAACTCCCATAACCCAACCTGGATTGAACCAGTTCAGTCCCTAACATCTCCTAGAACCTCAGTCAAACAACCCAACTCAAGTATCAAGAAATGGTGACTCTAACCAATCCAAACATTTCGAACACCCCAATACATTACATATATAAAACAAAATCAAACCCAATATAATGTGTTAGATGTGTATGAGTGTGTGTGTAATAGGTTGTAACAGTGTTAATGTGTGTGTAATAAATCAGTGATGTGCATAATGTGTCACATAGCCATAGTTAGATAGAGTGTCAATAGGAAAATAGGAAAACAAATGTCACGACCCGCACCCAGTATTTGGGCATGAGCCGTGGTTACGTCCAGCCTACGCCGCGGTATCGGCGGTAGAACATTGTCTAGTCATCTCCACAGTTTTCAAATACAACCACGCAGTTTATATTCATTTTCACAAAGTAACAATTCACAAAGAGGCCAATTATAATGAATTATATAAATAACTTGGAGAGATAGATAATGAATAATATGACGAAACTCCAATATCAAAATGTATCAAGTGTCACAATCCCCAAAAAAAAGGTAATGTACTAGAAATATCAACTCATGAGTCTCAAATAGGAAATACATTCAAAAGTCTCAACTGAGCAAGCTATGAAGAATAATAAAATAAAACTACTGAAACCCATTTGTAGCAGGCAAGTCTGCATAAGCAGCCTCCAACTCGTCATGTATGCTCAAATCAGGGTCTTCCGTCTGCTCATAAAAAGTAGTACAGAACTCCTCTAACTCATCACCTAAAATGTTGGTTATCCAGTCAGGATTGGAACAAGCACACAAGCTGAAAAACTGTTCGCAACATAATAGGATCGACAGTACATGAATATAACATATGTAAAAGGAAGCTGAACAGTAATGTGATGACATGGTATATCTAGAATAAAGTATGAATCGTAGAGTAATATATCAACTGGAACGAGTATGAAAGCATAGTGACATGTCAAGTGGTGAAAATAATAAAAGACAAGCTATCTAAGTGAATTGAAATACCCTTTTCGACATGTGAACGGCTAAGGAGTAAATACGGCTCACTGCATGTGTCGTGTGCAGCTACTATCATTCAAGATTAGACATATTAGGATAGAATGGGAAGTTCACACATCTACTAAGGTATTTTTTCTCTCGACCAGTACTCATGAACCCAAATAAGTCACAAAAAGAAGATAAACAAGAGTATAATAAATGGGGTTCATGTCTTTCACTCGTGTGTCCATCGTGTTATCAAGCAAAAGAACATATGACTGTACACTGCACAAAACCATCAGAATTGAAAGTAGAACAGAAAGTGTACTTGTTTGTCGCCTCGAGCTGTGAATACCAACTTAATGTCGAGTTGAAGTCAAAGTAACCTGTGATATGTATTAAATCTAAATCAACATATGAACTAAGCAAGACAAAGTTGTTTTTGGAATTATTGCTAATTACTCATATCATTCTAAATGGTTTTTAATATGTGCTTGGGTGATTCTACTCTTGGCAAACTCCTAACATAACCTACAGTTATAGCTACCAGTATATATTCACATTATCACCAATAACTGATAACCCCACAACCTATAAACCAAACATCCTAATCTTCTACCCACTGCCTACAACAGGTGGGAGTGCTGCACATATCCATTTGCAACCTGTTATTGCCATCCCTGACACACACCCCAAATGTACATTGTTATAAATAGCAGACTCACACATGAATACCAGGAATACATTTCCTTGTTGTTCCTTACTGTCTACTCTGCTACCAGGTATTTATGTGTTCACTTGTACTCATACTCGTACTCACCTGCCACCCCTTTGTTGTAGTCCCACACCTGGGTTCTTTCCTAGACTGGTCAGGTTTACATTGTTGTTTGGCATGGCATATAAAAACTCCTATTAAGGGTCTGAGTTCTACTTGGATGAGCTATCTAGTTCACCAGTACTGAACTAGAGGTAGCTTTATAAGGAAGAATGGGTCCAGGTCCTGTTCCTAGGTCTTTCTAAGTCTGGACATATACCTAAGGACTGATCATATGAGATGCCAAGGGCTGATACCATATGTTTCATGGACTGCATCTGAACATAACCTGTGATCAAGATATGACTGATACTTAAGGATGCAGTGAACTGGACCGTGCAGCATGCATATGATGGATACATCATGATATGAATGGACTGTAACTAAGGTTTCTAAATCTGTTCTCCGATAGTCTGGACACATATGCTCAAGGCTAGATGTTTCATACGTACAAACTCGAGCCATTATCCTTCCTATTAGTTGGTCTGAATTTGATGTGTAGATGAAAGAACTACCAATGGCCCACACGAGGACTGGGCAAATCACTCAGAGGTTTTGAACTAGTGTACCAGGGTTTGATCACCAATGCCAGGTCTGTTATAATGTTATTAAGTTTGAACTACAGGTAAGGCAGCATGATGTACTGCTCTTAACCCCTGTTTGTAATTGGCACAGGCAAGTCAATGCTTGTTGCTGCAAAGTTTACCTCTTGCACCTCTCCTACACTCTAGTCTACACCCTTAAGCCTCCCTGGTTGTCACCTCTCATGCTAAGGCTACTACCATCACCTTTGAAAGGGTTAATATCTACAGGGTTAACAGTCATTTGTCTTACAGGAACCAACTGGACTGGGTAAAAGCAGCCTCATCCTACTGATACATATTGCAAGTTTCACATTTAATCAAAAAGAACTGATACATTTAAGGTTGGATATAGGCTAGGGTCTGAATCAAATCATAGAAGGGAACTAGTGCAACCAATCAGTCCACGATGCAGGACATGCACCATGAGATGTGGGGCTGAACATAAGCCTCACTGTTATTCCAACTAGTATCCCACCGATACCTGTTCCTGTGTGAATGTGGATGGATCATGTAAAAGATAATAACTCGACTGAACTTCAGACACATGGGACTGGACTTAACCTAATTCCCATTAGAGACTGAACCATTCAAAACTGAGCATATTACTCTGTCATTAGTCTGTGGTTACTAGGGAGATACTCGCCTAGGCCTCAGTGGTCCCCATATGTAATACGTATGATTCAAAACATGGTTCTAGTATCCTGGTATTTGATTTTTCTGGTCACAAATCTAAATGCAGGATATTCTGACCTTGACTCAACTTCTTTAGTAATCTTTGTAACCTTAATACTTCTATCCCCTAGAGGGTCTTAACCTCTACTGTACACTGGTGATCTGGTTGTGCAATGGTTATCACAGGTTGGACATCCAGAGGTCAGGGTCTGAATATATGTCCATCTGAAATTATCTGTATCATGTACTTACCCAATTTGTACAACATAGCAATGAAGACTATGGAAAAGGAAATAAACTCCATGTTGTTAATGCCAATACTTAGTGCTAGGCCATAGGCATGTGTCCTTGCTACATTTATTTGTATGTGACTGCCTCTATACTTTTACAAGTACAGGCATCACACATCACTGATTTGTTAGTACATAGCTAAGACCCTACTGTTCATGCTTATATCCCCAATCCAGGTAGTAGAAAACAATGCCTATATGCAAAGGTTGGGTTGCCATGTATCCTATGAAGTCAGGTTATGGTGTGTGTGACAGGATTTGGGTTGGCATGTTACTCCTGTATACTGTGGTTACAGGGGTGCACTCCACTGCTTCCTAATGTGCTGGCCTATGCATACTTGTATTGTGCAGTGAATGTGGCAGGGCTTTGAGGTCTGACAGGGTGCCCTAGGGTCTAATGTGCTGTACATCAGTGCTTCCCATGGGATAGGTTCAATCTAGGGAAAGGTGCAAGCAGTGTCATTAAGGGTGAGTCCTTAACTCTACAAGATTTAACAGAGGTGGACTAGTGTTCATTGGGCACTGAACATTTTCGTGGGTATATGATATGTCAGATACTGGAACACCTAGATACTATACACACCCAGAACTATGTACCTATGCTTGTTTTCTTGGTTTTGGTACTAGATAGACCTGGTTACACAGTCCTTATCTATATTGATGACTGAATGTTATAGGTTCCTAGGCAATTCAGTCCTTATACTCAGTTATACCCTGTCGAAAAATCTACTAAAGTCAACCCTCTTAGTTGCCAACCGTATGTAACTTTGGTACAACCCTCACATTAAGCCTACGATTGGATCCCCTGCTTCCTATACCTAATGGCTTAGAACACAACCCTTGGCACTCCCTCCTAACCATTAAATCAAACACTTAACATACCATAGAAAGGATTTCGAATTAAGACAGGGAAGTACCTGAGGGTTCGAGTGCTGGTTTTGGTGATTCCTAGGCCTTCTCTTGGTGTTCTTACGGTAGGAAGGAGGTTGAATCTTTAGGGTTTGGGGGATGGCAAGGTCAACTGCTATGCTCCTTATATAGGCATTCCTTGATAGCTTCGAATCCTTCTCTAGAGATTTGAGAAGATTGGAATCTCACCTGAAGCCAATTCAATTCGAGATTTGAATTCTCGAATTGATTCAAAACCATAGCCGTTTGGGTTTAAAATAGAGGTTTATGCATTTTAGCCCCTCCTGGTTTCTATTTATGAATCATGGCATACTGTTTGGGAATTTCAGGAAAAACCCCTCTGTTATCCCTTCATTGCATATAGGAGCGATCTAATACATTTGCACTAATTGCCTATTAAAGCCTCTATGTATTTAAGTAATTATTTAGCAAAACTTATATTAATAAAAAAAATTTTGGGTCAAGGGCTTACAACAAGGAATAGGTAACCTGTGTATAATAGGAAAATGAGGTCAGTGGTGTGGGTGAAACTTAGTTAAAATAGTGCAAGATTCAAGTGTGAGTGTCTAAGTGAGATGGGAGAACAGTGGCTGTGTGTGTGTGACTACAAGGTGAAAAGATATTGTTCTCAGGTTTTTAAAACAGTAAAGTGTGTGTGTGTTCCATTCTCAGAAAGATGTGAATTCAGTTAACACATAATAATTCAATTTTAGTTAAATGGTTAAATTCTCAGAATTGAATGTGTGGGTGTGCATACTTGTGTACATATGTGCATAGGCAATGCAAGTGTGTATACAGTTGAAGGTAAATGAGTGTAGTGTCAATACAAGAGTGTGTGCAATGTGTGTATGGGGAATAAATTCAATGTTGTGTGTTACATGGGTTAAGCTCTCAGAAAACAGGAAATAGTGTGCTTTATAAACCAACTCATATCAGTTCAACCTCCCAATCTCAAATCCAAGACTGAACCAAGCCCATAGGACTGTAACTCCATTACTCAGGCATATACATACTGTAGACATTATAAAATGGGTATCAATTTGTATTATTTAATTACTAAACATTTAAACTCTAAAATCACTCACAGCTGAACACGGCATCAATAAGAATGGGAAATTTCAATTTGAATTCGAAAATGAAATGGAATACATACAAAATAGGTTAGGGTAGAGTCGTACATGTGTCCAGAGTCCACACGAGTCCCCACGTGTCTCCACGGCTGGACATGGCGTGTCCAAGTCATAAAATACGCACAGACACTCTGCGTGCACAGACAGCATCGTGCTGCGATGCAGTCGACTCGTGGACACGACTCGTGTTACTACATGCCACGTGGACGTTCCCTAGGTTCCAAGGATAGGGGAACATGCTCATGTGTCTGCAACATGTCCATGACACACGTGTCGTACGTACGAGACACGTATCAGTGAGGTTTCCTGCGTGTGTGCGTGCGTGTTTGTACAAAACCAGTGTGAGCTCGATTACTTTGAGAATACTCCACCAACCTTACCCCAAATTTTGGGATAATGGTGATAGAGGTTGCCCCCTCGTGTCCACCAAAAATTGTGTTACGATAGGCCGTGCCGTGTCCTGTGTCGACTCCGAGCAGCAGGGCAG